>OU426860.1:4437052-4442052 GCA_911387685.1 Dolichovespula media
ATGCATTTAAATCATTAACGTAACTTGATTTTATTCATCCACGTGTACGAATATACGTGTGCGCGTATTACATTACACATTAAATATATAAGTCGATTTGACGATAAAGCATATGAAGGATAATTTGGCAAATGATATTAGTCGTAAAGGATAAAGGATGGCTAATGTTTTAATGGCTTTGTAAAAAAAAAAAAAGTAGAAGAAAAAAAGGAAGAGAGAGAGAGAGAGAGAGAGAGAGAGAGAGAGAGAGTGAACAAGGTAGAAACGTTTTTACGAACGCTAATTTCACGTTAACGAGTGTGACCTTTGTGCGCGAAGAGAATAAGAGAGACGACGCGTGTTTCGTCAGAGGTTAACAAATAAAAAAAGAAAAAAAAAAAAAAAAGGCCAAGAGGGAACGGAAGCTAAAAGGGTTTTGATATCATTCGTACCAATGAAAACGGTAGGTTCCTTTGCATTCCGACGTGAAAGAAAAATCCTTCAACAAAGGTATTTCTTATAAATAGCGGATGGTACGAAGGTGGTATTAAAAAAGTGTATCAAAGGAAGGGATGGCGTGGGAGGAATTAAACGAAAAAGAAAAAAAAAAAAAAAAAAGAAAGAAGAATAAAAAGAAAAGAAGACTGAGGGGAACGAGAGAAAAGGAAGGGGAAGAGGAAGGAAGAAGGAAAGAGAAACAAGGGAGGAGGAAGGAAAAGAAAGAGAGAAAGAAAGAGAAAAGGAGGAAGGAAGGAAGGAAGGAGGTCAACTTATCGTCTATAAAAAGGATAATATTTTTCTCTACCGTTGAAACGGTGATAGCACTTTTCTTTCTCTTATCTCTCTTCGATTATCGTTGGATTTGAAGTGCAAACGAACAAGGTTGACACCGGGCGGTCCGCGTGTGAAATCTCAAAGATAAAAAAAAAAAAAAAGAGAGAGAAGAAAGAGAACGAAGAAGAGAGAGAGAGAGAGAGAGAGAGAGGACGAGAAAGAGAAAAAAGTGTGTGTGTGTGTGTGAGAGAGAGAGAGAGGATCCGTTTATATATCCCGAGGCAGGTGGACTCCGGTGACCGAAGGAAAAAAGAAAGAAAAACAAAAAAGAAAAAAAGAGACAAAAAAGAAGTATAAAAAAAAGAACAGGAACAACGAAGAGAGAGAGAGAGAGAGAGAGAGAGAGAGAGAGAGAGAGAGAGAGAGAGAGAGAGAGAGAGTAACACGCCCGCGCGCACACATAGTACGAAGAAGTTGTTGGTCGGGTAATGGGGAAGAGGGTGATTGAGGAGGAGGAAGAGGGAGGTTGGGTGGGAGGGTGTGGCCACGCGCGTTCCACTTGTGTTTTTATTTCGCACGTGATTTGTCGGCGAAAGGATGAGAGTTTCGGCTCTCGGCGATTTTCTAAGACAATTAGTAGGTTGGACGCTTGAGATAAAAATGAAAACAAAAAGGAACAAAAAAGGAATGAAATAAAGGGAGAAGACGAGGGGGAGTTTGGGGTTGTAGGAGGTAGAAGAGGAAGAGGAAGAAGAAGAAGAAGTAGAAGTAGTAACAGAAGAGGGGCCAAAGGACGAAGAGGGAAAAGGAGCCGATGAGATGGGTCAGAGAGGTCGAGGTAGAAATGAAAAATAGTTGGAGAGCCGTCGGGCCAAAAGTAACCACCCCTTCCTCTAGCTTCCCTTACAGATAAGAGAAAATAACGAGGCCGACTGGCACACGGAAGAGAACTAATTCAGTGCATATTTCACACAAGTTTCTTCTCTCTCTCTCTCTCTCTCTCTCTCTCTCTCTTTCTCTCTATCTATCTATCTCTCTCTATCTCTCTGTCTTTCTATATATATTTTATATGTATACATATATATATATATATATCCTTCTTTCTTTCTTCCTTTCTCTTTCATTCCTTTTCTATCCTTCTCTCTCTTATAGCTATGCAGTGTGGTACATATCCGTTAGTCAGAAAGAGAGAGAGAGTGAGAGAGAAAGAGAGAGAGAGAGAGAGAGAGAGAGAGAGAGTGAACGACCATTTCCCGAGGATAAAGGAATTAATTACCTTGGAATCTCTCGTTTTTTCTCTCTAGATCAATTAAGGATCGTTTCTTCCCAAAGGAACGAGTTTGATAGATCTTTTATATTTTACAAATTTCATTTTTGTCTTTTATGTTCATCTATCCCTTTATTTTCACTCTTCCTTCCTCACGTCCATGATAAATTCGAAGGAAATCGAATTGTATTAATTTGTTACACGGTTCGAAATTATTTTTTCTCTTTCTTTTTCTACCTCCTCCCCCCATCTCTCTCTCTCTCTCTCTCTCTCTCTCTCTCTCTCTCTCTTTTTATCTCTCCTAAACGATCGAGCGATGTCAGGCAAGTCTAGAAACAGCGTGTTTATAGAGAGAAACCTATTTCGTTTGATCAAGTACATTCTCGAATCGTTTTAACATAGGTATCGTTGAACGAATGGGTGGTCGTTGGAAACAACACAGCATCCAAATCGATACGGTCACGGTGTAGGATCGATCGATACGCGCTATAAATACATTCCATTTATTCCTTTTCCGTTCTATCGTTCGTTTTGTTCGTATCTTGTAAGTAGTTAAATACATTAAATAAAGTACGAAGCAAACGTAAAATAGACGAGCCAATCCATCTTCATTAACGTTTATAATTCTAACAAATTCTTGGAGGCTGGTCGGAAAGGAAAAGTAAGAAAAGAAAAAAAAAAATGAAAGGAAAATACAATGAAGAGAAAAAAAAGAAAGGAAAGAAAAAGATTGTTACAGTTTTATAAATGAAAGTAGACAATAGTTTTTATTTTGTTATTTTTTTTTAGCAAATTTTCGATTGGATATAATATATGCAATATATATAATTCGTTATAACGAAATACAATACGTTTCCTTCGTTGATTGCTAATTCATGAGAATCCCTAAACGCGCACACACACACACACACACACACACACACACACACACACACACACATATATATATATATATATATGAACAGTTTGAAATACATCGTATTCTTAAATGTTAAAAAGTTAATTCTAAAGTCGTGGGATTATCTGAATATTTCGTGGTAGAAATGGAAGGATGGTAAATGTAAATCGTGATATCCATGGATAGATAGATAGATAGATAGATAGATAGATAGATAGATAGATAGATAGATGGCACTATGCGAATTTGATTTGTTATTTTAACTCAAACTTTCATTCACGACGAGTTAAATTATTCATAAGCGATACCCGCCAGTTGGAAAAGTTTCTCTTAAAGATCTACTTGAGAATTCGAGAGACAAAAATAGATAGATAGATAGATAGATAGATAGATAGATAGATAGATAGATAGATAGAGAAAGAGAAAGAGGGAGAGAAGTAAGCTTATTTTCTTGTTTCGTTTGACACGGTTTTATCTTGTAAAAGAAAAGAAAAAACAAAATAACGAAATAAAAAAAGCGCGCTACAAAATATTTGACGATAAAAGTATGGATGTTACTGTTATCATCTTTTTCATCATCATCATTATTATTACTATCATTATTATTACTATAATAATAATAATAATAATAATAATAATAATAATAATAATAATTATTATTATTATTAAATATAATTTAATATAATTTAATAATAATAATAATAATAATAATAATTATTATTATTATTAATAATAATATCATTACTATCATAATTGTTATTATTATTACTATTATTAATTTTTGACGATAATAGAACGTTATAACGTCTAGAACAATTAGGAACGAATTCATCTCGTATCTTCTACAGGATTAAAGCCAAGCTCGTCGAATTTGAAACACTCGCTAGCGGTCTAAGGTAGGGAGAAGTTGATTTTTCTTTTAGAAGTTACGAGAGAGTGAGAGAGAGAGAGAGTAATTTCTCAAACTTCGGTAAACTAAGACTTCGAAATCGGTATATGTAGTTGCTTGCACGACGTCGTGTTCAAGATCTAAGTTTCTTCGACGTTTCGGTGAACTTGTTTTATATCTTTCCTTTTCTTTTTTCTTTCTTTTTTATTCCTTTTATTTTATCTCTCTCTCTCTCTCTCTCTCTCTCTATCTCTCTATCTCTCTTTTTATCCAAAACGTAACCACCGAGAGCAGGTATGTACGTACGTACGTATATATGTATATCTCGTTAGCCAGTTCGGAATATTTGTCAAGAAAAAAGAGGGAAAAAATAATTCAATATACTTGCCTTTTCTCCGCTGTCACTTGGCAAATAAAACGTCAGAACAGTAAGAAAGGAGATCCCCATGCACGGTATGATGATGTTGACGGTATAGAAAAGAGTTTTCCTTCTCATCGTTATGTTGAATGTAATATCGAGGTAAGGTTCGTCGCAGCACGTATAAAATTTCTCGTTTCTGAAAAAGATAATATTGTGACGTGTTTTTGCGAATCACATCGTAACATCGTTAATATATATCTCCTTTTCATTTCTCTCCTTGTTATTTCATTCTTTTTCTCTTATCTTTTGTCTTTATTTTCTTCCATAAGAGAATATAATTTATTTTACGAATTAATATAATTCGTTCAGATTAAGTATTCGATGATTTAATATATATATATATATATATATATATATATATATATATATATATAATAAAAGCAAATTCTTTTGATACAAATATAATTTGTTCGTAATAGGAGAAATTTCAAATCTTTTATGTATATATGCACGTACGTTTATGTACGTATGTATATATATATATATATATATATATATATATATATATATATGTATGTATATATATATATGTATGTATGTATATATATGTATCGTAGTTTAATAAAATTTAATTCTCACCGTACTGCAGGCACTTCTAGAATATCCCACTCAACCGACATGTAGAATTCTGAAAGATCAACTCCAACCTCCACAACGTTACTTCCGGACTTTTCATCCATGTGCCTTAGATCGACCTACGTGAAACAAAATGAAGGAGAAAATTCGATCGATCAGATTTGTTCCGTACTATATTTTCAACACACATAGTATC
>OU426860.1:4452052-4479552 GCA_911387685.1 Dolichovespula media
GTTGTACAGAGAGAATAATCTATAATTCGATGGAGGCATGTTCCAAGCGATTTAAAGGGATCGTAGTATGATATTCGGCTATGAAACGAAGTTTCTCTCTATTTCTTTCTCTCCCTCATCATCGTCTACCTCTCCTTCTAACTTTCCCTCTTCCTTTTCTTCGATCTTTTTCTCGTTCCGGTTAAAATCTTTGTCAGATTTTTTTCATCGATTTTGTTTCTCTTTTTTCTTTTTTTTTTTTTTTTCAAAAGAAAAAGAGATATTAGAAAGACAAACGAACGAGGGAAAGGTAAAGGCGAAAGAGAGAGGAAGCTTCGTGGAGGACGGTAAGAGAAATAAAAAAGATAAAAAGAAAAATAAAGGGAAAAGAAAGAAGAAAGAGAAAAAAAGAAAATGGGAGAGACGCGTGAAAGAAGAAAAAAAGGATAAATAAATAAAAGTTCAGGCGAAGCTTTAGGGGAAAAATGAAAATTCCTACGTTTCTATATGGGTCCCTTTTTTAACTGTGCCGGCGGGTCTACGACCTGACTATGAGAACGCGTGCACGAATCAGATTAGATTGTAAGCACCTGGGCAGGATGGTGCTTCGTGCTTCGAGATTGCGAGGATTCAGGCAACGGGCCAGGTAAAACGAGTTCGTAGTCCGTGCCACGTAACCAAACCCTACCTCCTTTCGTCTCTTTACGTACACACACGAACGTTTTCCTGCGATCGGTTTCCTTACTATGTGTTGTATTATGATATACGTATATGCATCTGTATGCGTGTATATATATATATATATATATATATATATATATATGTATGTGTGTGTGTGTGTGTGTAGAATAATATATATGCGTGCATCTATCTCTGCAAAAATACTTTGTACGGATTCAAAGATCGATGTCGATCTGTTTGCATACGCTATTTCAATATTCGTTGGTTTTCGTACAACCGAGAAAAAAAAAAGAGTGAAAGAAAGAGAGAGAGAGAGAGAGAGAGAGAGAGAGAGAGAGAGAGAGAGAGAGAGAGAGAGAGAGAGAGAGAGAGAGAGAGAGAGAGAGAGGGAAATGATTACTTTTCTTTTCAATATAAACAGTTATAATATTGAAAGAAGTTAGCGTTATTTAATTTCGTTAAGGAGTACAAGGCTAACGTGAAAAGGAATACGGTATACTTTATATTGACAATTTATTGATTTCGATAAAAACGAGAAGGGAGAAAGATGAAGGAGAACACATGTTACGTAGGATATTACTTCAAAGTGATACAACTCGTCCGTGTGTATGTGTGTTTGTATGGTGTAACTCGTACATTGAATATTTTATGACGTAGGTAACGGAGATGGCCAGGTTTTCTTTTACAATTCAATCGAGATACTGAACAAACATTGAAGGAAAAGAGAGAACAATAAATACGAAGTTCTATTTGATCCGTAAAAGCCACCGCCATAATCTCCTCTCTCAGGATCGCGTAGAGACAGTACGTTATTATTCTTCCTAGCATGTATTCCAATTATATATTTACGAGCGGCCGGATCTTTATTTGAGCCGAGTCGCTTGCTCATTGGGGAATAGCATGAAAAATAATAATTGTTTATATGCACCAGAGTTTCGAGTAATCTAGCATGTCGATTCGGCACAACGCAAAAGTCGTCCTCGTTCTTTCTACCTTCTTTTTTCTTTCCTATTCTTTTCTTTTTCATTATTATTATTATTATTATTATTATTATTATTATTATTATTATTATTATTATTATTATTATTATTATTATTATTATTATTATTATTATTATTATTATTATTATTATTATTTTCTTTTCCCCCTCTCTCTCCTCGTTTCGTTATTAATTATAATTTTCGCACGAAATCTTCACAGGTTATGTCTCTCTCTCTCTCTCTCTCTCTCTCTCTCTCTCTCTCTCTCTCACACACACACACACTCCTTGATAATTATTGTCAACGAAGACGAGAAATGATTGTTCTCAAACGAGAATGAAGGATTATTTGTTTTATCTTTTTTTTCTTTCTTTCTCTTCTTTTTTTTTTTCTTTGTGTCTTTCGTTGCTGAAAAATAAATTCGCCCGACGCGAGCAACCGCAATTTTGTTCCCTTTTCTCCTTTTGTTTTCACATTTTCCATTATCTCGTCATTGTATCGAAGGGCAAAAACTGGCATATCGAATTCATTTTCCCTTTTTTTTTTTGTTTTTTTGTAAATTTTTTTTTCTTTCTCTTCGTTTCGTTTTCTTTCGGCGGAACAAATAATTTCAACGAGAATATAGATGTGCATGCATGATTAGGTCGATTGAAACGAATTTAACATCTCCGAATCTTTTTATACGATTTAAGAAGACATTTACAAAACCCATAACGAGAATAGAGAATATCCCGCACGATTAAATTCGATTTCTACAACTATTTCATGCTTCTTTGCAAACATATATAAATATATATATAAACACACACGCGCGCGCGCGCGCGCGCACTTACACGAATTTGCGTAAAACCTTACACGCCACTTCGTGCGATTAATCTCGCGAGAGAGAAAGCTTAGTTTCCGCAAAATATTGGACGTGCATATTTCATAGAACAACGCGTCGCGGCGGACTCTGGACGAAAGAACAACGTAGCTTAGAACGTGAAATGTAATTCAACATTTTCAACGTAGACCACAGTTATAAAATCACGGATAACGATGGTCGGCGGAAGGAAATTGAAAGAATGCAAAAAAAAAAAAAAAAAAAAAGAAAAAAAGGAAAAGAGAAAAAATGAAAAAATGAAAAAGAAAAAAACGAAAGAAGTTCGGCATCTATCGCGCTGTAGTACGGTACCGTTTTGATAATTAAAAAGCAAAAAAGGGATGTGGTGGTTAGAGGAAGGTGTGGTGGAGGAGAGGTAGCGGGAGCGGTAGGATACCCGGGACAGAGGAGAAAAGAGGGGTGGGGGGACGGGAGGAGAATGGCTGTACAAAAGCTCAGCTCTGCGAACGTGTTTCGATGCGAATAGGAGAGAACGAACACGAACGGAAAATGGTCACAGTCAGTTATATGGAGTACATTTTCATTTCGAACTCTTTTCGAATTTATAAAATGAAAAAATCCCTTTTTACTTTTGATATCACTCGTTGAATCATCACCGTTTACAACCCCGACACTTTCGTCTTTTTATTATTATTATTACTATTATTATTATTATTATTATTATTATTATTATTATTATTATTATTATTATAATTATTATAATTATTATTATTATCATCATTGTTATTATTATTATTATTATTATTATTTCGTTGTTGTTATTATTTTGTTTTTTGTTTCCTTTCTTCCTTTAATTTCTCATCCTTTTCCTTTTTATTATTATTTTCGAAAAAAATTCGTGCGAACGATCATAATGTAAATAGGGACGAGGCGCACTCATGGTCACAATCGCGCGCGCACGCACTCACACACACGTACGGACGGAACACAGACGCACCTTCAATCTTTCTTTCTATAAACAAAAAGCTTTCCTAGGGGGCGCTCAAAACACATACGATTAAATGCTCCCTAAATACGCGTAAAAACAACACATCGAGCTTGCAGTATTTGGCGTTTACACTATATATATACCGCACAACGTATATATTTACATACACTGAACAATGATATACACATAGCTTTATATATATATATATATATATATATATATATGTATGTATGTATGTATGTATGTATGTATATGTACATGTATGTATACTTAGGATTCAATGCAGTTGCTGGATAACACGTATATATGTATGTATGGATGCCGTAGTGTACCCTGTAACGATGTGCTTCTGTTGTAAGTGCATGCATTGTAACTCAAATATATGTAAATATATATAAAATAAAAATAAAAAAAAATATATATATATATATGAATGTATATATAATATATATAAAAAGATAAAAAGATAATTAATTAGTATGTGTGAATGATATTCGTATGTATGAGTGTTACGAAATTGTTCGTTTGAATGCATCGCATGTTTGTGTGTTTGTCTCTCTCTCTCTCTCTCTCTCTCTCTCTCTCTCTCTCTCTCTCTCTCTCTCTCTCTGTCTCATTCTCTCTATCTCTCTCTATTTGTGGTACATGTGTTTGCGTTAGTGAAGGTGACAGTCGAGTGCAACCGAGCCGTAGTAGAATTTTCGTGGTTGTCTCTTTAACGTCTTACGGCGACACCAACACGTACGTATTTTCAAACTTTAGTAGATTCTGCTGTGAACGTAAAGATTAGATAATATTTGCACCTATTTACATGTAACGGTTTACCTAACTATAAATATATAATATATATATATATATATATATATATATATATATATATATATATATGCTAACTAGAGTATTGGTTGCATTCAACGTGTCATCTTTAAGCGACTATGCGGCCAAAAATAGGAAATAAAGAAAGAGACAAAAGTAATGAAATAAATAAGGAAAAGAAATGAAAAAGGAAAATAGTAAGAAAAGAAAAAAAAAGGAACAGAAAATTTTTGCATTCTCAACGTAAGTAAACGGCGAGCCTTGCAACGAGTTTTACGAAAGGAATAGGTGGGCGGGGTCGGGGGGAGGGGGTTGGAAGTAAGAAAAAGCGAAACGACGACGAAACGTTCTCGACGCCACCCATAGGAATGAATGATTGTCGAGTCTCCTCCCATGGAAAAGGTATAAAATTGTTTGTCTTTCCTTGATGTTTACCGACTTGTCCTGATTTTTTCTTTTTTTCTAATTGTTTTCTCATTTTCTAGTTTTGTTTTCTTTCTTTCTTTCTTTCTTTCTTTCTATCTTTTTTTCTTTCTTTCTTTCTTCTTAATCTTCATACACCTGAAAAATGATATTCACTCTAAATCGGGAGCGTTAATTAAATATTAATACTAAATGCTTTTACTTTAACGAGATCATCGTCGTCGTCGTCGTCGTCGTCGTCATCGTCGTCATCGTCGTCGTCATTATCATCCTCATCATTATTGTGATCTTCGCCGTTAATCGGATCTATAAATTCGAGAGCAAATTAGCTCCGACACTTGAGATCACTATTACTTATCGAGTTAACGTACCAGCCATAATCCAAAGTGCTAATCGAAATCACCGATCTATAAGATAAAGGACGAGAGAGAGAGAGAAAGAGAGAGAGAGAGAGAGAGAGAGAAGAGGGAGAGTTAAGGAAGACGTTGGCATTCTCAAAGATTAAGATGCAAGCCGTTAACCATCGTGTTTGAGAAAGGATCATTGACGAAATCCTATCAACCAGGTTGAAAACTCGTTATCGCTCGTGGCAGCGCTGTCGCTAAGCTTTCGTAAAAGGGGAATAAAGGGATAAAAAGAAAAAAAAGAAAAAAAAAAAAAACAAGAAAGAAAGAAAGAAAGAAGAAAAAGATGGGTCGAGGATCGATCGAATTATCGTTATTATTATTGAAATATCGAAAAAAAAAAGATATATGTCGTCGACCGTATCAACGAAAATTTTGCTTTATCGAAATCAACGGCACGTCGTTCATATTTAATCAATCTTTTCCTTTTCTTCCTTTTCCCTTAAGAAAATCGTTCATAAACTTCCGTTAATTTAAACGATCAAAAATCTTCACGAGTCGATCAATGAGAAAAGTATTGACATTTTTTATTTATTTATTTATTTTTTTTTTTCTAACGAATTCTAATATTAACCCGTTCGTACTGCAATGAACGAGGACATATAATCGGTCGGTGTTCGTTTTATAAAAAAAAAAAATAATATTGTGTCTTTGGCTATCGAGTGTAAGAATAAAAGCGGTTGGTCGGGTGTTAGGTTTGGGGTTGGAGGGGAATCGAAATGGAGAGATGGTCGATTCAATTCGACGATATAAGTACAGCTCGATCGAGGAGTAAGACGAAATGAAATTCCTGATCTAAGGTGGTATACCTAATACCTACTCCTATAGATATGGGAGGCGTATATCCCCTTTAAAAGGCCCTTAGGGGAAAGTATAGTGCTCTCGCGGCTTTAACGCCAACAACGAACGGCAAGTCGCTGACTCGTTGAGTGGCTCATGTCAACGTGACCGGGTCAGAGAACGGGCCGATATTTGTTGGGACACACTTGCGACGATATACGAATACGACGTTGGCTGCGGTGTGTCTGCTTTGTTCGTTTATTTTTATTTTTTTTTTTTTTAATTTTTTTTTCTACTTCCTCTTCTATTATTTTTCTATTTTTCTTTTTTTTTTTTTTTTTATTTCCTCCCTCTTAAATATTTTAAGCGGACGATCCTCGAACAACGACCTCCCTGTAATACCGATTTATTCCTTCGAATGGCTTTCGAATTGATTGACTGATAATCGTTCGAAAACAATTTTTGATATATCTAAGTATTATTACTGATGCAACCTTGACGATTTACCAAAAGCGTTTTCAACGGATATACAGTGTCAAACGGTTTTGGACATAATCGTTATCCAATTTGATATGTTGATCTCTTTCCGAAAATAAATGGAAGAGGAAGGGAATAGTGAACGTAGGGAGAGGAAGGGCTCTCTCTCTCTCGCTCTCTCTCTCTCTCTCTCTCTCTCTTTCTCTCTACGTCCCTTTCTAAAGCTCGTTTCTCTCGAAACCGGCTCGAGGCATTATCCTTTAACTCGATTCTCTTGAAAGCACGAGGGGTAAAGACGAGGTTGGTGTAGAGGGGGAGGTAGGTAGGAGGATAGACGGCTAGAGGGGGTAAGTGCGAGGAACGGGACGGATAAAGGAGAACTTCGTAACCGACAGGAGAGTTCATATTAACGAGTGCGCACGTAATCCGGAAGGGGTATCGATCGAGAAACTCGAAGCCAAATTTCCTTACAACTTTGAGAAATGTCAGGAGTGGAGGGAGGGTTTGCCTTTGTCGGTGTGTGTATCCGTTTGTGTGCGTCCAACCGTACGTACGTCCGTGTGTATGTTCTTGCGTGGGTGAGTTCGCGGCTACGTACATATGTATGTATGTATGTATGTATGTATGTATGTATATATGTATGTATATATGTATGTATATATGTATGTATATATGTATGTATGTATGTACATATGTGTTTTCGTTCGAACGATTCTTCTTATCGATCTTGATGAATGATATTCGTACAAACGATGAAAAATGAAATGAGACAGAGAAAGAGAGAGAGAGAGAGAGAGAGAGAGGGGGAGAGAGAGAGAGGACGAGAAAGAGAATATTGTCGAGAGAGAATGTTCTTTTGAGTGTTGAAAAGAGAGAAGATATATATATATATATATATATATATATATATACATATATATATCGATCGTTTTAAATAGTGTTGCACTTCTAAGAGTAGTATGAGGAAGAAAAAGAAATGAGAAAAGAGAGAGAGAGAGAGAGAGAGAAGGGAAAAAAAGTAAAGAATATTGCAGTATGGCGAAGCGTGATTGGTTGGAAGGCAATTTGTATTCATACATTCTGTACTAGTAATAGTAGTAGGTAGGTAGATAGGTAGGTAAGTTGGTAGATAGGTAGGTAGGTAGGTAGGTAGGTAGGTAGGTAGGTAGACAGGTAGGTAGGTTGGTAGAAGCACACGGCGCACGAGGGTGCCGCGATTGGCATAGATTTTATTACTCGATGAATCGATACATATATACATGAGCCGGGATGGTATTCAACGACTGCGTGTAGCAAGGACTGACGTACAGACGTACGTTATCGATCGATTCGATCCTACTAGGTTGCTCGTCTACCACCAGTTTCCAATAGTCCTTTTCACGCCTACGTTCTTGACGTTCGTTCGTTCATTCTCGTCGTCGTAGTAGTCGTCGTCACAGTCGTTGTCGTAGTCCTTTATCCCTCTTCGAGGACGATCGAGTACGTTCGATAAGGGCTCGCGTTCGAACTCGTTTCAAGGACGATTACAAAAGCCGACGAGAAATTTTCTATGGCAAAACGTTCTACATTTTCCTAACCATATCACTTCCATCGAGCCGTCATCATTGACGTTTCACAGTGACGAGAGCGGTTTAACGACCACTTTTTTCAACTACTTTCGAATCTAGACGCGTAACCGACCGACACGACAATTATTCTCGTGCGTTGAGCTATCCCAAAGGGAGCGGCAGGGGTGGGAGTGGGGAGATTGGGGGAGGATCAGACTGTCGCTCGCTAAATTTAATAGAAAACTCCCGGCGCGAAAAGCCGAAATTCGAGGGACATTCTCTCGCCCTCGTGTCGACTCTCTCTCTCTCTCTCTCTCTTTCTCTCTCTCTCTCTCTCTCTCTCTCTCTCTCTTTCGATGCTTACAAAAGCTGCTGCTGCAAGCTTTAGCCTGGTACGAAGAGATACGCGTTGGAATAAGCGCATAGAATTCTACTACACCCTACGTACTATGTGCACTGAAATATCGATCTCTCTCTCTCTCTCTCTCTCTCTCTCTCTCTCTATCTATCTTTATCGTGGCAACTAAGCTTGTGCGTGTAAGGTTGCTGCCATAAGTGGAATCGTCGGAGAACGTAGACGGAATGTGCTTTAAAAGGTCGGGCTACGCGTTCGTCGCTTATCTCTCGACGACCAATACAATAATACTAATACTTTCTAAGAGAGAATATTGTATTAAGGTGATATTCGCAATTGCAGTTTACTAAATTCTTTGTCTCTCTCTCTATCTATCTATCTACCTATCTCTATCTCCGTCTCTTCTCTTATTCTCCCTACCTATCCTTTTTCTCGTAGTTATGAAAACACTGGAAATAAAGGTACGTGAGTACTTGCGTGGGCGGATCGACAAAGCTGAGGTTAAATGTCGGGCTTTAAGTTACGCGCATACGTACATGGATACTTACGTAAGTTAACAAAGGATTAAAAGTGAATTTGAAAGTACGAAGTAGATGAAAGAGTTGACGGTTAAATGTGTCAAGTCGGTGGTAGGTGTTGTGTGTTACGGTTGGTCGATTCTTCGATTTAACCTTCGGAATGTTCACTCGTGTGATACTCCAAGGGGGCCGATGTTAAGCGGGTATCGAGTAGAAAATATAACTGAGAGAGTCCGAGAATATATAACCTCTCGAGATTCGGAGTTTATTCTTGGACGAGCAACGGAACTACCTACTCCTCAACTACTCTACTCGTTGTTCGTTTCGATTCAATTCGTATTCGAGGAACGGATGAAATTTTTGAAGGATATTTCAATCGTATTTATCAAGACTTACTCTTCTCTCTCTCTCTCTCACACACACACATACACTCTCTCTCTCTCTCTCTCTCTCTCTCTGTTGCTGGGAATATCTCCATTATCGTCGATAGATGAGCAGATAGATAGATAACGTACGACTAATTGAAAACTGAATGTTCTAACGAAAAGCTCAATCCTGCTATACGAGTGGTCTCCCTTCGTGTTGTCACGCTTAATTGCTCGCTCAATGATTTATTCGTCAAGTAGTAATAACAGCTAGCTAGCTATCTAGGTAGGTAGCTATTGTATATAGGATTTATCAATAACGTGTAACGCGTAGCAAGATCGGAACACCTAATCGAGCAACGAACAAACCAAATCCCCACGTATGGATATGTGTGTGTGTGTACACACACATATATATATATATATATATATATATATATATATATATATATATATCTAGTTATCTTTCCACACGTGCGATTCGGGCAAAGCAGGTACTATCTAATTCATAGTCAAATTATATACGACTCTCGAAGGGTCATCGTTA
Source organism: Dolichovespula media (assembly GCA_911387685.1). Lineage (NCBI taxonomy): Eukaryota > Metazoa > Arthropoda > Insecta > Hymenoptera > Vespidae > Dolichovespula > Dolichovespula media. The sequence continues at coordinate 4,461,736 of OU426860.1, forward strand.
GCAGGAACAAGGACAGCGGCAATGGCAACAACAACGGCAGTACCACCACCATCACCATAACCACCACCACTACCATCCAACCAACCGAGACCAACAGAGAGGGAATCCACGAGAACGAAGAGAATTTCACGTTGCGGTTGATGGAACAGAATTTCGTATATAACCATTGAACACAACCGCTTCATACACATACACAAATGGATACCTATTACCTTTCCACGCCGACGATGTTCAAATCTCATATTTATAATATAACGTGTGTAATTTGAAAAAGGATATAATATTTGGCCATTGGGAAATACGAAACTTACTATATTAACTTGGAATATTTCAACGTATGTTTCTTCTCTCTTTCGTTTATTTTTTTTTTATTTTTTGTTTCTTCTTCTTCTTCTTCTTCTTCTTTATCTTCTTTTTTTTTTCTTTTCGTTCTGTTTTGTTTACGTGATATTATTAATAGAAATTTCTGTGAAAAATTTTATACCTTTCCCAAGTGGTGCATCGAGTTCACTCATTTCCTACGTATACGTATAAAATATATATACATATGTATAAATATATATATATATATATATATATATATATATATGTATGTATGTATGTATGTATATTATACAGCAATGAAATGAAATGAAAAAATTTCACGATCAAATCCACTTCGATTGATTAATTTTCTCTTTCGATCGACGAGGACCTTCGACGCGTAACTTCGCTGCTATTTGAAGCTTGCTTTTGTCGAGGCGAGGATCATATTTTTATTTTTTTATTGTAAAATCGTGAGTGTCGAGTGTTTCGTCGTTAATAGTGTAAGTATCCTTCCTTACTACTTATTTATCATATATTCAACTTTTTGCATCCATTATCAAACGTGTGTGCATATATATATATATATATATGTGTGTATATATATATATATATATATATATACATATATTATATTCACGTGGATATACAACGTATGTGATTCGTGACGAAACGTGATACGAGACACGTTCTGCTAACTATTATCGTAACAATGTGATAGAAAATTTTATTCGATCCTCACGTAGACAAGAGGAATATTAATAAAAACGTTTGCTGCGCAAAAGGAATGCAAAAAATCGTCTCGAGATCCACTATCCCGAACGAATAGCGTAACTCTAAGGGATAAATCGATGGAAAAAGTAAAAAACGGAATTATCCAGACGGCCAATAAAATCACACACCGCAAGTCCAACAATTATATATCATATATGTATATATACATATATCTATATATGTATATATATATCATATATCGAAATCATAAGACACACGAGTTACGGCCAAAGAGCAGCAGCATCGCACGAAAATACGATCCGTAATATAATTATAAACAACGTGAAGAGAAGGCATTCTCAACGACTCAACGAAAAGGAGCAGGAAACGCTGAAAAAAAAACTACGAGGAACAGAAAAAAAAAAAGAAACATAAGAAGGAAACAATCAATCTGGAACACAATATTATCTGCGTGTATACGCGCACACACACACACACACACACATATATATATATATACATATATATATATATATACATATATATCTATATACATATACATATGTAGTATACACTATGTATACGCTATGTTGTATGTATGTATACACATAAATCTCGAGCGAACAAAAGTTGGAACGAATCTGCGATCGTGCTGCCGCTGGAATATCGTGGCACCTTGAAACCGTCATAGGTCCAGGAGCCTAACTTCAAAACACAGGTCTGTACGTCGTATGGAAAGAACTCAACGTCGATGGAGCAGGAGGACTTATAAACAGCCGGCGGTTGCCAGACGACCAATCCTGAATAGTAGACCGTAGCCTTGGTCATCAGTGTCACCTCGTAGTTCCCGTCGGCGCTGGAATCACCGAAGAAACGTGCCGAGCGTGATCACGATCGGCTCTCGTGCGACAAGAAGAAGAAGAAGAAGAAGAAGAAGAAGAAACGTAGAAGAAGTAGAAGAGGAGATGAGGAAGAAGAAGAGGAAAATGATGATGGTGGAGGAAGGTAGGAAAGATCTGAATATAAATATATGGAAAATAACAAAAAAGTAAGAGAGAGAGAGGAGAGAGAGAGAGAGAGAGAGAGAGAGAAACAAAAAACAATAAATAATCGTCTTCTTTTTCTTTCGCACTGATTTCGTCAGCTCGAACCGATCGTTCCATACTCCGCTAACAATCTATACAATCCGAGGATTAATATCTAAACGTATCTTATGATCTAATAGAAGCCGCGTTTATCGACTGAGAAATCGATCCTTTATTAGGTGGAAGAAAAGGATGGCCTTGTGAAAGTAACCACGCTTTTAACCTCCTTTTTCTATCCTCCCCTCAAAAGATTCGATCTCTCTCTTTTCTCTCTATCTATATATTATTTCGTTATGTCCCTTTTATCATTCCTTGATAATTCCCCTTTTTCTTTGCTCTCTGGAATTATTAAGAGAGCAATACGGCGACGCGACGCGACGGCGGGCGGGGGCGGGGGGGCGGGCGGGGGGGAGGGCGGAGGCGTCTTCTTTCGCTAAAAAAATTAGGCCCCTCGCTCGAGGGATCGTTTTCTTTATCTTTCTTTTTTTGTTCGATGGCGAGGGCTGCGACCTAGGGGCTGGCCGGGGCCGGGGCCGGGGGAGGGGGGGCTTGTTCACGGGGCGTGGGGGGATTGGTGTTGTTGTTTTTTTTGTTTTTGTTTTTGTTTTTGTTTTTGTTTTTTGGCTTAACGGCTACCATGCGAGTGTTACCTTGAAGCCGTCATAGGTCCACGAACCGAACTTGAGGACGCAGGTCTGCTCGTCGAATGGGAAGTACTCCACGTCGATCTCGCAGGATGACTTATAAATGGCCGGGGGCTTCCACTCGACCAATCCTTGATGGTAGATGGTGGCCTTCGTGGCCAAGGTCACCTCGAAGTTGCCGTCCGCGCTGCGAGCGAGCACATTAGTGGTTCTGGGCGCTGCGGCGGTCGAGCTTACTTTGTACTTCCGATTCGATACCAAGCCGTCTTTTGTATTTTTTTTTTGTTTTTGTATTTTGTATTTTGTATTTTGTTTCTTGTTTTGTTTTATTTATTGACCATTATTATTTTTTCTTTTTAAATTATTGTTATTGTTATTGTTATTGTTATTGTTAATATTATTATTAGATAAATTTTTCATTCCTCTCTCTCTCTCTCTCTCTCTCTCTCTCTCTTTCTTTCTCTTTTTCTTTCTCTTTCTCTCTCTCACTCTCTCACACACTATAACTTCACCCCTTGTGTGTTCTGTTCTCTTTTGCTTTGGAGTTCTTTCATTGAGTGTTCTTGAACAACAGAGCACACGCCACCCTTAACTTTTGTTCGATGTTACGCGCGTTTATCGGGGACTTTTGAACGAGATCTTTCTTTTCGACTTCTTTTTTTTATATACGACGGATAAGAATGTTTCTTTCTCTTTCCTCTCTCTCTCTCTCTCTCTCTCTCTCTCACTCTCTCGCTCTCACACACACACACACACACACACACACTCTTTCTCTCGTCGAGTCGGTAAAAAGATTCACAAATTTACGACGTGAATAAATAACGAGCGATCAGAGTCGAGATGAAACACTTATTAATATATAATATATTATATATCACAATATATATATCATTCACACTAAAGGCTCTTGTTTCGATCGAGAAGAAAAAATGCAAAAAAAAAAAAAAGAAAAAAACAGAAATAATAAAAATAAAGAAACGATCTTTCAACGATCGGAAAAGTTATTTTCATTTTAATTGAAGTTACTCGCTTGTATCAATTTGTCGTGTAAATCTATGCGCACGATCGTGCTTATTAATTTTTACGACATATATTACAGATAGATTATTAAATGTTTACGCGTTTAATGTCTCGTGTGGGAAGATGAGGGAGGAGAAAATTTGACGCGTTTTAACGACTTCGGAATATCCTCGGAGGCACATTAGCGGGAGCATGGGGGTAGGAACACGATGGTTCATCAAATATTTACCATAGACGGGAGCGTATTCGGTTAACACGTTTAATTCTCGCGGGTGAAATGTCTGAGATTATGGCGCTTAAGTGTAAGCACGGAGTTTGTTCGTTGTTGAATTTCAATCGTTATAATTGTTAATCCACGGCCAATATTCGCGTGATTAAACGAGTACATATACGTTGATGGATTTCGAACGAACATTGAATCGGGGAAGGATAATGGAGGGAGACGAGGGAGAGGGAAAAGGAGAGAAAAAACGAAAGAAGAAATGATAATTATAAATTATTACCGATTGAAATTTATTGGGGAATTTATGCTATACGTGTTATGTACGTGCATACGTTGATACAACGTATGTACGATAATACAACGTATATCGTTGTACTATTTCGAAATTGCGGATAACGTCGACTATTTATTTCGATGGTTAAAATTTTACGTTTACGTATTCACGTATACGGGGATACAATGTAGAGTAAAAAGTAGGCCTCATGAAACAATCGATTAGTACGAAGTATCGAGAGAAATGAAATGAAAAATTGCTCTCCCTGTCTGGTTCTATCTCTCTCTCTCTCTCTCTCTCTCTCTCTCTCTCTCTCTCTCTCTTTCCCTGTCTCTGTCTCTATATTTTTTTTTTTTCAATCCATCTCGCTCACTCCAAGCAACGAAGGTCTTTTATTATCGTTCGCGAAGGCCCGGTCCATCGATATATTTCACTCGGGAATCGAAACAGTGGCATTATCGTCGTTCCGCGTCTACCACGTTTACCCTTTTCATTCTCGTTTTACATGAAACAATGTGCTCGACAAAAGGAAAGTAGAAATCTGTCTATCGGCAAAAATAGAGTGAGAACCTAACGAGTCTTTGTCCTATAATAATTTCTTTTCGTTTTTCTTTTCTTTTTTCTTCTTTTTCCTTTTTATTTTATTTTATTTTATTTTTTTCTCTAACTGAAACATATCGGAGACTCCTCTTTCTTTTCTCTCTCTCTCTCTCTCTCTCTCTCTCTCTCTCTCGACAAATAATCATCGAGATCGACCTTTAATCGTATCTCTTATGAAAATGCGTACGAAGTTCTTTTTACTTGTCTCTTTTTTTTTTTTTTTTTTTTGATTTATTTTATTCGCAGCGCGAAAGATATTTGTTTTCCTATTCTTTTCTTTTTCTTTTTAATTGCTTTTCCCTTCGAAAAATCGACGATACATTCGGATTATTTCGCGTTAGACGATATCGCCTTTAAAGCTTCGGAGCAATCGGAGATTAAAAAAGAAGGAAACTATTGGCAAGGAGTGGCGGATTCTCGTAGATCCCGCAAGTCGTTTTCATCAGCAGTCTGAACTTCAATTCCACTTAACCACCGAGACCCCACCCGTTTTACCACTTCCATTTCTCTTATTTCTATATCTCTTTCATCCTATTCTCTTCTCTTTATTTCTCTCTCCCACCCTGTCTCTCTCTCTCTCTCTCTCTCTCTTCCTTTTATTTTCTTTTTCTTTTCTCCTAACCATCCCCTCGACCTATCCCACCCTTCTTCCCCCCCCCCCTACCCAATCCCTTTGCCTCAGCAGTATTATAAGCGTCTTTTTAGCCCCTACTCTCGAAACGCACGAAAATTTTAACCGGATACGAATTGTCGATCGAACGTAAAAACTGCAAATTATGGATTACCCTAATTAGCTGCGTCATCGTCGAGGACACGAAATAATAATTCTACCGAGTTAATATGATAATAGATGCAACGATGGAAGTGGCTCTTATTTCGTTTAATATTAATAATCGTTACTATTATGAGGATAACAAGGATGGACGATCATTGTTAAATCCAATTGATTGGCACGGAGATTAAAACAATTTTGAACATTGGCTGCTAGCATTCTAGTTGGGATTATTCCAAGAGCTGATTATTTTGATCGATCCAGTATCTTGTTAAATATATATATATACATACATACATACATACATAAAGATATTATACATAAATACATAGATATTTTGTACCCGCATAGAGATACGTAGCTCTACGTATGTTAGTGAAAATCGTATATATATATATATGTATGCATGTATGCATGTATGTATGTATGTATGTATGTATGTATGTATGTATGTATGTATATATACGCGCCGTATATGTAAAGGCTGGATCGCAAACTCGATAATATCGAGAGTTACTTTCGAAGAGAGGAGGTTAAGTTCCTTTTTGTATTTACAGAATTTTCTTTCCCCGCTAGAGAATATGGTTCGTAAAAGTAAAAGAAGAAAGAACAAAAAAAAAAAAAAAAATAAAAAATAATAGACAAAAGATACGAGAGAAAGTTCTCACGTAAATGGACGAAGTTCTCGTAATGATATTCTTACTTTATCCGACGCATCTTCTTGAATGGTCTCGTGGCTTGGTTTGGGTTTATCAAAGACGAAAAATAATACCGCCAATCGAGATAAGAATTGAAGGCAGGGGAAGACGATGAGAGAGAGAGAGAGAGAGAGAGAGAGAGAGAGAGAAAAGAGAAAAAAAGAAAGAAAAAGATAAAGAAAAGAAATTGTCCAATTTGGATTTGAACATAGAACTGGATGATTCGAGGGAAGAAATTTGTTCTTCTTTCTCTTTTACTTTTTTCCTTTTTATTAGTTGTAACCTCGGAGAATCGAAATTTCGTCATCCACGAAAGGTTTTCTATCGATAAGAAGAGACTCAATTTATAGAAGCACCATCTTCGAACAACGATACGATGTCTTACGATCGGTTCGAAGATTGGCTGTTTCACGCTTGTTCCCTAGAGAAAATAGACAAGTCGTAATCCTGAAACCTATGAGAATTGGAAGCTTCTAGCAGTTTTCTAGTATATGGCGTCGTACCGTTCGAAATGGAGAAAATTAAAATCAAATGTGTTACTTCGTGTACGAGCTGAATGTGAAATTTGAAGAATCGATTAATAGAAACCTATGCTAATTAGAGTAATGATAGGATACGTGATCTCTCGCTTTGAATTCGTTTCGTGCGTCGATGGTATTTCGATGGAACTTCATTACAACCTACGCAAGAGTAATTTACGACCGATTTTATTCGTAATGAATGTTTGTTCGTGTTTGATCGAAGAAGAAAAGAAAAAAAAAAAACGGAAGGAAGGAAGGAAAGAAAGAAGAATAAAAAAAAGTAGGAAAAGGTACGTAAAAGTGGATACAATTGTAAAAAAAAAAGGTAAAAAAAAACAAATAATAAAAAAAAAATAAAATAAAATGAAATAAGATAAGATAAGATAAGATAAAATGAAATAAGATAAGATAAGATAAGATAAAATGAAATAAGATAAAAAGAGAAGAAAAAATAGATTGGATCGAAACGGGCTGAAAGGGTATGAAAAATTAAAAGTTCCCAAGACGCGTTTCACTAATTGAAGAAATTTTTTTCCGATCGATCTGAAAAAAGAAAAAAGAAAAAAGAAAAGAAGAAAAAAGAAGGAAAGGGAAAGAATGCGAAAGGAAATGCCGAAGAAATTCAATTGCATCTCTCTTCTTTCTTCCTCTCGCATTCTCCCTCTCCCTCTTGTCTTCTTCCATTCTTTCTTTCTCGATTTGCGATGTCATCGTGAGAGAGTACAGAATTTAAGCGAGGTCGTATACCTCTCTCTCTCTCTCTCTCTCTCTCTCTCTCTCTCTCTCTCTCTCTTTCCCTACCTATCTATCTATCTATCCATCTATCTATCTATCTCACTGCCCTTTCGAAGTGCGTCATTATTTAAAGTTCGGACTTTTTAAAAAAGCAATTAAATCGGCCTGTCATCCGCGGCCGTTGCCATTTGATAAACGAGCTTCGTTCTAGCAGAATCTCTGACTTTTTCTCTTATGGAAAAGCTTCCATTTTCTTCCTCCTCCTCTTCTTCTTCTTCTTCTTCTTTTTCCCTTTTTATTATATTCCTTTTTTTATTTCAATGTTATTTTTTCTTTGGCGTGACCGAAGGATGGGAGGACGTTACCAGGAAAGAAAGACGATTTGTACAAGACTTTGAATTATTTTTCTCTCTCTCTCTCTCTCTTTCTTTATCTTTGTCTCTCACAATACATAGTATATTATAAATTCGTTCGCAAACCTCATTAGGATCGTTCCCGTTGTCGGAGTGTTCTTCATTAAAGTTCACATCTCGACGTGGATAATAAAGCGAGACTAGAACTCTGTCCGAAGCAATTCTCCTAAGTTCAGTTATTTTTCACTTTCCTAGGAGATAAACGAGACGGCAAATACCAAGCGGAGGTATCGAAAAATAAAATATTACGAAGGCGCATCGCGTTCTCAACGTACTCTCTCTCTCTCTCTCTCTCTCTCTCTCTCTCGATCTTTCTATGTACATATATATAATATATATACATATATATGTAACGTGTATATCATCCACGTTGAACGATTAACGCAAGTGGGTTTTACTTATCGATGGGAAAGCAACTTCGTTCGATATATCTCGTTTACAATCGTTGTACTTTCTTTTTTTTTGTCCGTCATAGAAACGATCCAATTTCTATGTCATTTCTCTTCGATTTTGATATTTCAGTTATTCCCGATTCATTTCTTATGACTTTTTAAGTTTAACGATCGAACGATGATTTATTTGGAACTTTTATTACCGACAATGATTTACGAGCTTTTCTAAATGATCCCTCTCATGAATATTTTCTATAAAATAATATTGGTTCTCCATTGGAACATAAGTTTTTTCCTTAGGGTAAAATAAAGAGAGAGAGAGAGAGAGAGAGAGAGAGAGAGAATATGTTAACGAACCGATTTAATTGGATTCTTTGAGTCATCGATTCAAATTTTTTCTCGATCAATGAGACGGAATATTTTTTTCCTATTCTCTCTCTCTCTCTCTCTCTCTTTCTTTTTCTTTCAAAGGAATCTCAAATTTTTATCATAGAAATGCCTTTGTGGCAATTTCTAAGAGTGCTCTATATGTATAAAAAAAAAAAAAAAGAAGGGAAAGTTACAGACGACGTTAGTTTTACATTATACAGAGAAAAAAAAAAAAGGGGGTATTGAATCATGACAGTGGGGATATTATAAACCGACTTATGTAAAATATCATACGTATATATCATACAAAAATATCATTAGTATCGCCTTTTATCATTCCCTCCCACGTATATATATTTATCTGAATGATTTGGAAACGTACGTACGTATAGTATGTATATACCATTAAGTAGAGTACCTACATATTTACCTCTACCTATCTATCTATCTACCTACCTACCTACCAACCAACCTACCTACCTACCTACCTACCTATCTACCTACCTACCTACCTACCTACGATGTCGTTTTCATGGATCTCAATGTACACCGAGTAGGAAAGTTTTCGGGCTGGCATTCGGAAAGGCAAACTTCGCTCGCAGTTTACTGAGCCGTGCGAAAACTGACGCTTACGTTTCGAACGAGGAGAGAAAGAGATAGAGACGGTTTTAGAGGAAGAGCGGGTGTATGGGCGGTATCTCAAGGAAGGCTTGAGAGGGAAAGAAGAGGTTGAGGTTTTAAGAGAAAGAGGATGAAAAGCCTGTCTTTGGATATCTTGTTATCTCTCTCTCTCTCTCTCTCTCTCTCTCTCTCTCTCTTCTTCTTTTTTTCTTCCTCTGTTTCTATCTTTCTTTCTTGAGAGCCAAGGTTACGTGCCGTAGGACTACTTCGAGAGAGAACGACGCGGTGGTGGTGGTGGGGGTGGTGGGTAAGAAGGTAAGGGTGAAAAAAATGGAAAAGAAGAGCGACTGATTTAACAGAAAGAGAGAGAGAGAGAGAGAGAGAGAAAGGGAGAGTGAGTGCACTCCCGAAGTAACCACACAATGCCAGTAGATGTTACGTCGTCGTTGGGATATTTTTGGTTCTTTTCTTTTCCATCAGCATCGACTTCCATCTTGCTTTTCTCACTGTTACTCTGATTTCTATCTTTCCATATCCTTTGATCGCCCTTTATTTATTTATTTTATTATTTATTTACTTATTTATTTATTCATTCATTTATTCATTCATTCATATTTATTCATTCATTCAGTTCTCCTTTACTTTATAATATTTAAGTACATTCGGAAGGATGCACTTAAACTTGTAACGAACATCATTATTTATGACTTTTACTTATTTATGACGACGACGTATGAAAGATGAAAAAAAGAAGGAACAAAAAAAGAGGGGAGGACAAAAAGAAAAAAGAAAAGAAAAGAAAAAAATCCTATGATAGTAGTAGCGTATTAACCTCTAACGACATTACTCTCTCTCTCTCTCTCTCTCTCTCTCTCTTTTCTCTCTATTACAGGTCTTCCTTTTTCTCTTTTCTTTTATCTTTTTCCATTTTATTTATTCCTTTTCTTTTTTTTTTTTTTTTTTCATTCCACTGAAAGAGTCAACGGCCGTTGGAAAGGTCGGTTATTGAATCGGAACGTGCAGCGAGAGAATTCATATTCGTTGAATTCCTTCGTCGCCTCCGACGACAGTCGCCTTATTTTCCTTTTCTCCCGTCACGCTATGGGGAAATAAAGGCCCTGAAAGAGCCGACGTATATCCTCGAGCCCTTTTATGAACTCCGCGCTAGGTCCTCTCCTACTCGTCGTCTTCTTCTATCGGCTCGGCTGTTCGAGACGAACGAAAGAAATGCGAAGAGCGAAAGATGGATGAGTGGGTGGGTTTGGTTGGTTGGTTCGTTCGTTCGTTCGTTGGTTGGTTGCTTGGTTGCTTGGTTGGTTGGTTTGGAGAAGTGGGGGAACGTGGGCAAGAGGAGAAAGAGAGAGAGGGAAAGAGAGAGAGAGAGAGAGAGAGAGAGAGAGAGAGAGACAGGGTGGTGTGACTGGTAAAAGAAGGAGGGTTGAAGCTTTAGCTTTGAAAGTCAATGGGAGCTTTTACAGCGCCATTCTTCTTTTCTATTTTAAAAGATAAACCGTATCTTAAACAATGGTATATTTGAACTTTTCTCAATGGATACGAAATATTATGATACGTTTATTAATGGGAGGTGTTAATTGATTGCAATGATATCGTCGGTACGATCGATCAATTAAATCCAATAAAATAAATAAATAAATAAATAAATAAATAAATAAATAGAAAGAAATAGTATGTAAAAAGATGATGTTGAGTTAAGGATATTGTATTTCCAATTAAAACTACGAAATAAAAATACGAAAAAAGATGTAAGAAAATTCATAACGGAAAAAAGAAAAACAAAATAAAAAATATATATATATATATATTTCGAGGGATAAAATAAAAAGAAAAATATAAGAAAAAAAGACATATATATATATATATATGTGTGTGTGTGTGTGTAAATAAAAAAGGAAAAGAAAAATGTTCCAAATAGCTTCGTTAGAAAGTTAAAATCGGTGTTCTCTTTCCAACGATTGGAAAAATGGTGGTAAAGCTGGTAGAAAATCGTAGATCGTTGGAGGGTTCCAATATACCAACGATATGATGCGGTCTTTCCAAGTGAAATCTCGAAGCTCGATACATAGAATCGTTGCATATGGCACTGTCACTGATACGCTGCGAACAAATCTGCGTCAACCATAGACCATGGTGCTTGTTCTCGATAATGAGCGATCTGCAAAAATATCGATTCGTCGGAGGAGATACGTATTCGTCCCAGAGATGTTATATATCGACGATAAATATATATATATATATATTTTTTTTCCTTTCTTTTTTTCTTTCATTCCTTCATTCTTTCTTTCTTTTTTATTTTTCATGTCCCCTATCATAAGGTAACGTGTCATAAAAATGTTTTTCTTTTTTTTTTTTTTTTTTCGATTTCCCGTATCCAAGATCGAATTTCATATTTTTTCGCCCGGCGCATCCGAGCCCGTCATTTTACGAAAATCGAAGAAGGATTCGCGAGATACGTCACGTCGCCAACCGAATTTCATTGCGGATACAAAACGGAATTTTCAAAACCCTTCTCCGCTCGTCGGATATATTTCAATGACAAATAATATAATGATATATCGGTCAAAATATAACGGAAAAATAGAGATCCGTATATTATATATCAAAGAGGATACGTATATATCTTATGCATATTATATGACACGTAATAACGTCGACTATAATCTTAAAGAGAAGCGAATTGCTGTCTTAAGAGCAACCTCCTCCCATATTTTTCCGGTATTCTGTTTTAAGAAATTCCCTAGACGAAAGATAGAGAGAGATAGATAGATAGATAGATAGATAGATAGATAGATAGATAGAGAGAGAGAGAGAGAGAGAGAGAGAGAGAGAGAGAGAGAGAGAGAGAGAGAGAGAGAGCTTTCTTTCTTTGACGATGCATTGTTGTAAGACATCGGAGAGCTTTTCTTTTTCTTTCTTTTCTTTTCTATTATTTTCCTTTTTTCGAAGAACACGAAGCCGTCGTTCGGATTATATACATTTTAACGTAAAGTGCTCGAAGAGGAGGAACTTTTTATTGTGAAACAAAAAACAAAAAAAAAAGAAAAGAAAGTAAGTAACAAAAAAGGAAAAAGAAAGGAAATAAAAGGGTGATAAGGGTTCGAGAGAGTGAGCGAGAGAGAGAGAGAGAGAGAGAGAGAGAGAAGAATATGGGGGAACGAAGAAGAGTAAATTTTGGTGTTATCGAAAGAGAGCAGCTATCTTACTTGGTTCGACAGAGGGATGGTTGCTTTTCGACGTTGCTCGACAATGTCTGCCACTTGGCACCTTGACGCGCACCGCCATCCAAATTCCTTTCCTTACGACGTTCTATCACGTAACTCTCGGCGTTGCGATATCCATCCGAGTACGACGTACCCTTAGTGGATCCCTCCGAGCGTATATAGTCGAGTGTATTTTCGAAAGCCTGAAGGGACTCGACGAAGCCATTTTTGACTTTGTTCAAACCAGCGCAACAGTCTCTCTCAAGATCGTGAATCTTTTCCTTGTAAAATTTAGACATCGACATTGTACGACAGGATCGCTCGAACGAGTCCAATTCCTCTTTTAATCTGTCAACTCTCCTTTGATATATCTTGCTATCGAGTAACCTCTCACAATTTCCTCTTCCGCAGCTATCCTAACGGATATATATGTATATAGATATGGTGTGCGTGTGTACGAGTGCGTGTATGCCCGCGCATGTGTGTGTGTGTTTTCTGTGTATACATATATATATATATATATATTTTTTTCCCTTCTTATACGAGTGATGTGGGTGATCGTATGGGTGGATGAGGGATGGTAGTTCATATCGTAGAGGAGACGAACTTTTTGATTGATGGATTTTACGAGAAGAATATTTCAACTGAACTCACGCCATTACCGTTCCTAAAGTGTAAAACTTCGAGTGGATATTTCGAAGACTGACCACAGTTACCACGATCATATCTGCGTGAGTCTACGAAAGGAGGGAATTTTCTTTCGCTTTTGTTTTCGTTCTTCCTCCTTTTTTGCTTCGCTCTCTTTTTTTCTTTTTTTTTTTTTTTTTTTTTTTTTCTCTCTCTTACGAAATTTAAAGAAGAGCGTTGTCAAAGAGGAGGAAGAGGAAAAAGAGATAGAAGAAGAAGAAGAAGAGGAGGAAGAAGAGGAAGAGGAGGAGGAGAGTAATGATGATCGTTAATGAAATAGGAAGATAAATTATAAATAAGTTTCGAGATAAGATAGACAGAGACAAAGAGAGAGAGAGAGAGAGAGAGAGAGAGAGAGAAACTTCGAAAATGCATACCAACTTCGAGAAAAGGATTACTATCGTCCTCGGATATATATATTTTCTTCGTCTTACCAACTTCCAACCACTTAATCGTATTTATTTCTTTGCTAAGATTTTCCCTTTCCCGACGAAGCGCCATTCTTAATTGACTTAGAACCTGACGTAACGCTGCTATTCGGGGTAACAGAGCCGCCGAATCTTTTAGGTTACGAATAATAACAGTCTCGTCCTCGCTTGCGTTCTCCATTTTTTCCCTATAATCCCTTATTCTCGATGGATATCCTCGTCGAAATAATACGAAACGAGGTGCGTTAAAACGACCTCGTAAGTATCGAAGGGACGCTCAAACCCACGAATTTCTTTCATCCCTATTTTCTCTTTAACCGATACGATACACATTCACTTTCTCTCAAAATGTAGCAACGACTTTTGACAGTTCGAGTATCGATATTCGTCATTATTTTCTCTCTCTCATTCTCTCTCTCTCTCTCTCTCTCTCTCTTTCTATTTCTATCTCGTTATTATCGTAAATGCAATCGCGATAATAGTATTACAAATTTTTAAGCTTCCTGCATTATTACAAAATATTTATGGGTAGACCATATTACCGTGATAGATATAATACATATATACGTAGGTGTATATATATATATATATATATATATATATATATATATATATATTTATACGTAGATGATATCGCAAATGAAGAAAATACGTTTACGAGACTGGCGGAATAACCACCGTATGTATAATATATATACATGCATACGTACATACGTACATACATACATATATACGTAGGTAGATATTTTACATACACCTTTGTAAATATTATAACGCAGAGTCTGTACGTCATAAATTTATCGCGCGGCTAGTAATTACGAGGCGACTACGAAAACGTTTGCTCGTTCATTTTCCACGCTTGGAATGGGATCATCCCGTAGGTTCTTCCCAAAGGAAAAAGAAGAAAGATAGATAGATAGACAGATAAATAGCTCGAGAGAGAGAGAGAGAGGGGGGGGGGAGGGGGAAAGATATATTTCGAGAAAAAAATTTAGTTACATTTCATTTCGTAAAATGTAACAGTTTAAAGATACGTTAACGTTGTTTGTTAATCACTCAAAGAGTCGATTACTCGCCGTTCGAAGAAAGAAAAAGAAACCAAAGGGAAGTTTTACTTTTTGTTATCGTTCTTCGCGATAAGAAAAATGAAAGGGAAAATGTTTTTAAAATGTCGTAGACCTTATTACCGCAACGTTCGACAGTAATTCATTCGTAGAAATAATACCGGTCAATTAAAACTACCGGCATTATTTCAATGTCCCTGGCATTAAATCAGAGTCGTTCCAGGACTGCCGCTTCTCCAGCCACCATCGAAATTCCATTGATCCTCTTCATCACGGTTCCGACACGTACGTCATCCAATCAATAATTGCACCACGTAATTCCTACTTGCCAATTGATTTCTGCTTCGAAGTACACATCCTACATACATATCCATGCATATATATATATATATATATATATATATATATATATATATATACATATATGTATAATATACCTAAGTATGTATTCGTACAATACGTACATACAATAAACGTTTAACACTTTTAAATAGGTAAAAAATCTTTATTCGTTTTATAGTATAGAAGACGATCTTTCGTGTTATTAAAAAAAAAAAAAAAAAAAAAAAAAAGAAAAAAGAATATTTAATAAATATTTTTAATACGAAAATCTCGAAAGTCCCAACGAGAATGATCGTACGATATTATACTTGAAAATTATTCAAAGTTAACGCGTTCGTTCCGAGATAGAAAATCCAATAGATAAACTACTTATAGTTTGAAGACAGATTGACATAACAGATAAATAAATACAAATAAATATAAATAAATGTGTATATGAGCGTTGTATATGGAAGAAACCTTTAAGTTTCGAAAACTAATTTCCCGTAGAAACGAAGACGACAACGACGACGTTAAATCGACTCTCGTATTTGTTTAAACGATCGAACGATATTATAGATCTTTTTGGATCTTCGTCATTTACTTATGTGTATCTATCTACCTACCTACCTACCTACCTACCTACCTACCTACTACCCCCAAAAGAGATATCTACGATTGCTCTCAGAGATACGCCATAGTTTCGTCCTTGCTTCGCTTCGTATTCAGATTTCAGACTACGCCGTTAAACGAGCCACCGTGCAACTGTTTACCCGTTCTCCGTGTTACACTTTCGAGGTAATTCGAGAGATGGAATACGAGAGGAAGGAATGAGAGAAGAGAAGAGAAGAGAATAGGAGGAAGAAGATGGAGAAAGGGAAAGAGGAAAGGGGAAGGAGAAAGACAATGTACGTCCGAAATCTAACCAAAGGAACTTAAAAAATTGTTACTCAAACGATATTTTTACCCAAATCTAGTCCTCTAAATTATATTTATATATTATATATATATTTATATATATTTTTTATACGAGTATATATATATTTCGTTCCCTTCGTTATCAATATTAGAATCGATTTGATGGGTCATATTTTGATTTAGCCGGACATCTCAGGGATATTTACGATCTACTATCGCGTTGAACGGAGCCAATAGGGAAAAAAAAAAAAAAAAAAAAAGAAATGTGGACGCTCTCTACCTAATGCCCCGTTCCCCCCCCCCCGTTCCCCTCTTCCTCTCTCCCTCGTCATCATTCCCCCCCTCTCATCCCGTATCGTTCATATCGTCCGAAAAACGATATTCCACGAAAAACTAGCCAAGGTTTCGTTTCTACGTGCCGAAGAATAATATCGTGCCTCCTCGCCATCAAATATTTATGGTGAAACTTTTTATAGACGTAATAACGTTCAATGCCCTATCTGATATGCACCGTATCGTATTTGAAGTTCGACGAGATAAGAAGAGAGTATGAGTGAGTGAGGGATGATAGCTTTCGGAATAATATACGTTCCAATGTGTATGATATATATATATATGAGTGTGTGTGTGTGTGTGTGTGTGTGTGTGTGTGTGTGTGTGTGTATGTATGTATGTATGTATTGTTATGAACGCATTTTATGCACTTTCCGATCAATGAAATTTCACTACTTTTTCCCCCCGTACTATATTTTAACGGAAAGATAGATAGACAGATGATAAATAGATAGGTAGAAAGAGAGAGAGAGAGAGAGAGAGAGATGCCAAAATTACGGTGCATAATTTGGGCTCATATAAACGCGAAACAATCTGAAACTCGTTAACGATTCTCCCTCTCTCTCTCTCTCTCTCTCTCTCTCTCTCTCTCTGAAACTTAACGATCCTCTATAGTTTGCTATCCGTTCTAGTATAACCCAGAGAAGACCATGATCGTTTTCGATTTGATTATTAATAATGATTCCGATCGTAGTTTAACGAGCGGCAAATGATTTCTAATTTTTTCTTTTTCCTTCAATTTATCCATCGATCGATCGATCGATCGATCGATTTATTTATTAATTAATTTATTTCTTTATTTATTAGAGAGAAAAAGAGAAAGAGAGAGAGAGAGAGAGAGAGAGAGAGAGAGAGAGAGAGAGAGAGCGTGAGGGAGAGACACGTGCCGGTCGTGTTAATGAAGAAGCATTATTAGAAATAGGTAAAACGCCAATGTGGCTTCCAATCTCTTTAAAGGGCTTAATGGTCCGAGTTAATTGTTAGCACCGTCATTGTCGAGCCTAGGAGATTTCGATCCACAACAACCTCGCTTCAACGCTTTTCCCTAACCCCGTCTCTATCCACCCCCCTCCCCGTTCCCAACCCATCCTACTCTTCTGCCATCACCGTTCTCTCTCTCTCTCTCTCTCTCTCTCTCTCTGTCTAACCCAGAGCCTCCTCCTCAGATCCAAGATGTTTAATCGGGCAAGAGCGAGCCCCTCGAAGAAGGGTCGTTGCGAAGGAGAAGGGAAAAGGTGATAGAAAATGAGGTGAAAGAATGTAAGTGTGAGTAGTTGGTTCAGTCCCGGAGTTTTCATCTCGGTAATGCATGCAAGAACTTTCCAAAGGTGTAATGAACGCTATTAAACGAAGTGGTTGTGGCCTTCGACTTTTTCCTGAGATGACGATGACTTCTATACGCCGACCTGCTGATATTAGAAATATCTATCTACGCATGTATGTATATATTGTATGTATGTATGT
>OU426860.1:4484552-4487052 GCA_911387685.1 Dolichovespula media
TCGAATCCTTTGTAATTCCGGCAAAAAAGGAAGGCGAATTTAAAAGATGATTCTCATCGTTTCTGAATATGTATATATATATATATATATATATATATATATATATATATATGTATATATATATATGTGTGTGTGTGTGTAAGTATATATTCGCCGCAGCGCCCATGTTTCATGCGATATGAATAATAATCTAATCCGATAACTACGGTTTTTCGTAGGTGAGGGGGTGGGGGGTGGGGGGGTTAGGGGGCTTCGTCCGGTATTCTTATTTTTCCTTTCACTTCTTTTTCTTTTTCTTTTTCTTTTTTTTTTCTCTCTGTGCTTTCGTTTTTCTCAATTTTCTTTTTCCTCCTTCGTCGTTCCCATTTTATTTTTCCTTTCCTTTCCTTTCCTTTCCTTATCTTTTCTTTTCATTTCTTTTCTTTTCTTTTCTTTTTCCTCTTTCGACATTTCTTTTCTTTTTTTTTTCCCCCCGAGACGAAAAAAAGAATAGAAATACGTGGGCAAGCCGATCGATCGCGCCCAAAAGAAGATCTCGCATCTCGCTTAGTTCATAGTTCGTGCACTTGTCAAATATTTGTCATCAGACAGAAATAAAATCTTTAGAAGGTGTCAGAATCGTCGATTTGATTTTTAACTTTTTTCTTTCGTTCTTTTTTTGTTTTTTTGTTTTTTTGTTTTTTTTTTTTTTTAACAGAGCGACAGGTATTTACATATCGTTTGACAAATTCCTACGAAACTTTTAAAAGAACGTCGTATAGCGAGATGCGTTTCGATAAAAAAAAAAATATATATATATATATATATATATATATATACATACATATGTGTATATGTATAAATAAAAATATATACACATATTTATATGCATATATATATATATATATATATATATATATATACACGTATGTGTGTCTGTGCGTGATAATGTGTATATAGACTGTTCTACTTTTCGAAATGCAACTTATGCGAGACGACGTTAAGTACTTCTTTCGTGGTGTCGATCGAACGTTCGTTTGTTTATCACTCCAATACGAAATTGTTTATTCTTTGGACGATCGATATCATTTTTCCACCCTCCTCGTAGACGGCCGCCGCTACCATCGTTTAAATCGAGAAAACTTGGCATAGAGAGACAACGAGGGTACGATCGACTTCCATATATTCGGCAACATGCTGTGCCGAACTACTATATGTATATTATGTCAATGTTGAACTATAATATATGTAATCGATATGTAACGAGAGAACATAGAGGTGAACTCACTTGTTGTAGAGTACTATGTCGGGACGCCATATGTGATCCGAGGGTACATGTAACATGTGAACTCCGCCATACTCCTTCGGCTCCCATCGTAGCTTGTAGTCGTACCATGACTTGAAACAGCCAATACAACAAATATAAACATATTATTGGTCCACTCCGATATGAGAATACATACATACATACATACATACATACATACATACATACATACATACATACATACATACATACATATATACATACATATATATATATATATATATATATATACATACACACATACACGGCAATCATTTAATATATTTATTCCCGTTGAATTTATAATTTCTATATAGCGCGATTTACATTGCGATGGTTACACGAATATGTAAGGGTATATTGTAAGTATATCCTATCTCTATTATATTTACAGATCTCCAAGTGCAAGCACGTATATACAGAAATGTTTGTCCAAGATACACACGCGTTCTGTCTTCCTACGTGGTGGCAGTAGTAGTAGCAGGAGTAGTAGTAGTAGTATTAGTAGTAATAGTAGTAGTAGTAGTAGTAATAGTAGTAGTAGTAGAAGTAGTAGTAGTAGTAGTAGTAGTAGTAGTAGTAGTACAACATCGTATAGGAAAAATATCAAAGCTAAGAAGAAAGCTCTCCCTCTCCCTCTCCCTCTCCTTCTCCCTCTCCTACTCCCTCTCTCTCTCTCTCTCTTTCCTATTTCGTATCCACTTTCGTGGAATTTCATAAAAAGTCCTGCGAGTACAAATTTCTTCGTAAGGAAACGGGCATCCAGGATCCTTGTGAATCCTTGGTTATTTCGAATAAGTTCCCCTAAACAAGTTTAAATTAGATTTTTCTATCGTCGAGAGATATCGTCAAGCGCGCGCGCGCGTGTGCGTGTGTCACGAGAATTATATAAATTAATATTCCAATATCATTGTTATCATTTTATTTTGGATCTTTATGCCGGTAAACATCCGTTTATAATAAGGAAAGCGTTGAAATTATTCGTCGAACGTTCGACACATTCTTAGATCTCGTTCGTCGTTATATTTTTCCCTTCTTTTATTATTTCTTTTTTTTATTTCTCTTTTTTCCCCTTTTCTTCCCCGTAAGTATCGCACACCAATTAGAAGAAGGTGCAACGTATAACGAAGAAATTGAAGCGAGGTAGACCTTCGTGAGTACTTGCGAGCTACCTCCTAAAAGCTTCGCACTTAATTATTCAAAGAAAAGTGGTAA
>OU426860.1:4494552-4509552 GCA_911387685.1 Dolichovespula media
TTAGAACGTATGTTCCTTCTTGAATGGGAGTTATACTATCTCTTTCTCTCTCTCTCTCTCTCTCTCTCTCTTTCATTTCGAACAGTATATATCTCAAATATTAAATATTTCTATTAATTGTATTAAATTGGTCACTGATTAAAGTCGGTATCTCCAATATTTTACATCTAACTAAACGGTACCGTATGTTTTATTAAAAGTTATTATTAAAAATGACTTATTGATCAGTACGATACAATACTGTTGTATGGTATACTATAGTGCCGTTTATTTACGTATACGATACTACCAATTCTAACATTATTTATTCATCGATCCAAAGTAAAAATGTATGTAATAATAATTTGCGATTTCTGTCCAACACACGCGCACACACAAAACAAATTTTCTATGGTTTTCTCTCTCTCTCTCTCTCTCTCTCTCTCTCTCTATCTATCTATCTATCTATCTATCTATCTATCTCTCTTTCACTCTATCTTTCCATTTTATTCTTTTTCTATAAATTATACAAGAACATTGACGAGACCAGACACCGGAACGATTAAAATGCTAATAGTACGAAATTGGATTTAATCGATGAGTAAGGACATTCGACTCGCAGTTTTATGGCGAAGCCCATGTCGTCGAGCACGGGTTGTTCGTTGGAGAGGTAAATTATTTTTTGTCACCGCCGTCGTCGTCGTCGTCGTCGTCGTCGTCGTCGTTGGGGTAGACTGTGGTGTGAGTGAGGAGAGAAAGAGAGAGAGAACATTTACATGCAAATGTGGTAACGCTGGGACAGGTAACAGAGTTTTTCTACGTATTTTTTTTTTTTTTTTTTTTTTTTAGATAGCACACGAGCGCACGTGCAGAAGTAACGAGCGACGTAGACGCGGTACTGTTCTTTGCGAAAAAAATCACTCCCTCCTTTTTCCATCTCCGCCCCCACCATAAACTGTGGCTACGCCGTTGAAAAAGAAAAGAAAAAAAAGAAAAAAAGAAAAAAAAAAAAGGAGGAAATTTCATAACTTCACCAGATTTCGTGCATTAACGTTATATTTTCATTCTTCCTCTTTCGCATTTCTCGTGGAATAATTTTGTTGTCGTTGTTGTCGTTGTCGTTGTCGTTGTCGTCGTTGTTATTGTTGTCGTTGCTTTCTATTTTTTTTTTCTTTCGTTTTACAAAAAGCAAATTAAAGTATGACCACGTCTTTCATTGTAGTTCAACCGAATTACGTTTATTTCCATATGGTCGTTTGAAGTTGGGAGATATAGATTGAAGAGAGAGAGAGAGAGAGAGAGAGAGAGAGAGAGAGAGAAACAGACAGATAGATAGAAAGAGAAAAAGAAAGAAAGAAGAGAATTTAAAAAGATCTCTCGTGGTCGTAACAGGAAGAGGACATATTTAAAATTTGCAAGAATCCTGAATCGATGGGAAAGCAACGTCTCGATGGAAGAAGTTTTAACGAGTTCGTACGCCTTCTTACGGAGTAAAGTCGAACATAACTCGGGGGTGATTGTGCAGACTGGAAAGTGGTCGAAGGGCTCCGATGAAAAGCGAATAAGGGATGATTTTACGCGCGAACTACGCCACTAGGAATAGCGTAACGTGCGCCTAACCATCTTCACGTTCGCCATTTTTCCTCTCGACGATTCGGTATTCATAGTTACCGGCAGCGTCCCTACGTGCCTCGCATTTTAAGGTGCCCGACTGTTCTGCCGATTTATATTAAGATATCTTTTATATATATATATATATATATATATATATATATATTTTTTTTTTTTCATTTCTCAAATTTTGTTTTTCTCTTTTCTTTTTCTTCTTCTTCTTCCGAGTGTACCGATTGGACAAAGCGTCCAAGTATTTTTATTCGTCCTATGTAAAAGTAATCGTACGTTCGTTCGTTCGTTCGTTCATTGTTCAACAATATCGTTATGGCGAAATCTAAAAGCAATTGATAAACGATAACGGAACAGTAAAGTATCCGTTTAGAGTCGATCAAAACGAATCATTTGTTAGGGAGTTACGTATCTATGCTTACGTGGATAACGTAGTTAAGTTTCGAGAAGACCAATCGATTTTCGAAAATTCGCTACGACCGTCAAAGGTAGACCCTTTGCTAACACTGGCAGGAACGAGCCAATCGGCTTTGCCGTTGCGTTTGATCGATCGATCGTTCGCTCGCTTTGATTACCAGTTTAGGGCTTATCGCTGGACGTTTGTTCATTCGAGCAAGCGTAGGCGCCCGCCCGCGTTGACCCTTATTCGGGCACACAACCCACTCCAAATCAGGGTCACTCGGTCGAAGCGTAAATAAGATCAACGAGCAACGTACCACCATCGACTTCGGCGTTATTTATCCATCGGTATCAACTACCGACGTTAAGCTATATTCACGTTTACCATGGTAGGACGTTTTACAATCATTTTCGTTTACACGTACATATATATATATATATATATATATATATATATATATATATATTTTACGGGATAGAAATTGATCGATCTCGATTATAAAATACCGATAATAGATCGTATCGATGTCTAAGCCTTCCTTTGTCTCGTATTATTTAATTCGATAATCGACGTGATAGTGACACCCGATCCTCGATTTTTCACCGAGTTAAACCGAACAAAGGGTGAAACGAACGTTCGATTTCATTTCACGTTTTATCGTTTCATCGATATTAACGCGTTAATGCATAACTCGTTCTTGCTCGCTCGATGTTATGTGTATGTATATATATATATATATATATATATATTTACACATACACACAAACACACATACATACGTACATACATACATACATACATAGATATATGTATGATGAAGGACACGCGTTATAAGTCTTGATATTAGTCATGCCAGGCTAAATCCTAGCGAAACCAACACGATTAGCTTCCAGGGATTACGAAAAGCTCTTGTGTCCTCTCGGTACTGAGGATTAAATACGAGTACTTCCCTTTAAACAATTATCCAACGTGAAATATTCTTACATCGGACATTTATCATGAAAATAACTTAACAAAGATCTATATACCTACGTACTTAACTATCTCCGATATTATTCTTGTTTCTTTTTTTCTTTTTAACTTTCTTCTTTTCTTTTTCTTTATTTCTTTTTTTTTTTCTTTTTTAACTCGGTATCTTTTATCCCCCCACCCTCTATTCGTTACGAACAATATCAATCGTATGTAAAATCATATGCGAAAACAATCAATGCCAACGGTTATGATGCTATACTCGTGTTCCTCCTGTTAATCTCACCTAACCGTACGAATAAATTTAATTATCAACGAGAACATAGCAGATACATGAGCACAGCAGAGTACAAAATCATACTAACGTAGTATTATAACAATCATACGATCGGCAGCTAATTAATTTCAATTTTTATCAATGTAGATTATACGCGTACAAGCGTACGTTCGCTCGTCCGATCGATCGATCGATCGATCGTTTCACCGATCGTCGGTTAATTCTTTTTTGTCCCTTTTCTCCCCCCCCCCCCTCTCTCTCTCTCTCTCTCTCTCTTTTTTCCTCTTTTTTTTTTTTTACTCGATTAAAATGACACGACACACGTGCGCGGTAGTAGTGAATTTAATTTATAATTTGAATAATTTAAATGACAAGCGGCACGTAGACGAATTTGATGAAAACGTAAAGTTCGGGATGACGCGAGGAGAAAATAAAAAATGGTGGAGCGGGGAGGCAGAGGTAGAGTGAGAGAGGGGGAGAGAGAGAGAGAGAGAGAGAGAGAGAGAGAGAGGAAAAAACGAATGATTCGTCAAAGCGAACGGTTAATTGAAACGAGTAGGAACGTCAATGTTTGGCCTGTACTCATTGCGTGAATTTCATTAGCGGGACCGCAGCGTATTACGGTGATTATACGGTTAGCTAATTAATCCAGCTATTATTCTCACCCGTATACGCGCTTTTCCGGCGTCGCGTGCGTCGCGAGCTTGTAATTAACTTCGCGGAAATGAATTTTATCATCAAAAATATATATATATATATATATATATGTATACACACACACACACACACACACACGCACACACACACACACACTTTATCGTCTGGCCGAAAATCGGTTTTCGATTTACCTTTCTTTTCCTTATTTCATTTTATTTTTTTGGTTCTTTCTCCTCCCTCTCATTTCTATTTTTATTTTTTTTGTTCTCTCTATGTGCATTCGTTTAAAACGTTCCATTATACTTCTCCTTATTAAAAGGAAATAAAAAAAGAAGCAAAGAATCTCGATATGGAGTTCGACGAGAGTAAGAAAGAATAAGAAAGAAAGTGGAAAGAAAGAAAATTATATAATTAGGTATTATTATTATAATATATTATGCACGGCAAAGAATAGTATTAGAGGTGGTGGTGGTGGTGGTGGTGGTGGTGGTAGTGGTGGTATAGAACGAATTGGGTCAGTCAATGAAAGAATACAAAGAAAAGCGGCAGGCTCGGGAAAACGTGTTCGCGAGTAATTGTTTCGGTAGTTAACATATTCAAAAGTTGGACTAAATCGTAAGATTAAAGAGAGAGAGAGAGAGAGAGAGAGAGAGAGAGAGAGAGAGAGGAAGAGAGAGTATATTGTGCGAGTAAGAGGCAGAGGTGGCGTTGCTCTCGTTATTCGGGGCCGTAAATAGAATCGAACGTGACTCGAATGGGCAAAGAGGTTTTCTCGTAATTTACAGGGAATGCGACTTTTATCGTTCAAACTCGAGGAATATAATTTACCCGTTGAATATTCAATACCGTGACTGGCTAGATAATATTGAAGAAGGAGGAAAGTGTTCTTGGCTAACGAGAGAAACCTGAAATTATTCAGAAAGAGAAAGGGGGAGAGAGAGAGAGACAGAGACAAAGACAGAGATATAGAGAGACAGAGAGAGAGAGAGAGAGAGAGAGAGAAAGAGTAGTCAATAGGAATGGTTAAAAGAAAAGTAGAAAGAACAAAATCTAATTTGTTTCGTTATTCGAGGATAGGAGAGAAATAAGAGGAGGAGGAGGAGGAGGAGGACCGGAGACAGAGACAAAAGAGAGAGAGAGAAAGAGAGAGAGAGAGAGAGAGAGAGAGAGAGAGTTTAGGAATCGTTGAAAGGTGTATAAAAGGAAGGTTTTACGAGGTAAAAAGAAAGGAAAGCCAGTTGGACAACGGGATAGCAACGACAGCAGGTGCCACTTGCCAGCTCCGTGCCCAATATGCAAATCCTTGGTTCTTCGTAAGAGCGAAGAAAATATATTCTATAAGGAGTGAGATTTCCCGAGTAGCTTCGTTTACTACGCCGTGGCTCTCTTTCATCACCATCATCTTCTTCTTCTTCTTCTTCTTCTTCTTCTTCTTCTCTTTCTCCTTCGTCCTTTTTTTCTTCCTCTCCCTTTTCCCTTCCCTCTCTCTTCTTTCTCTCTCCCTCTTTTTACTTCTTTTTTTATTCCTTTCTATCCATTATCTTTCTTTTTATTTTTTTTTTTTTTTCTATCCCTTTTATTTTCCAAATCTCCAAAGTCGAGACGCATTTACGTTCCGTTCTACATTTTATTTAAATTTTTGCGATGCGAGAGATCCCAACTTGCATGCTGCCGTGAAAGGGAAATTCTCTCTCTCTCTCTCTCTCTCTCTCTCTCTCTCTCTCTCCCGTTATTCTTTTTCCTTTTTTCTATTTTTTCTTCTTTTTTTTTCTTTTTCTTTTTTTCTTGCTCCTGCAAAGAGCTGCCACGATGTAGACCATTAGTCGCTGAACTTCAGCTTTCATCGTTCCTCTCTCATAACTGCTTCTATGATGTTAATTCATTATTAATTATAGCGAACCTTTCTCTCTCACAAGCACACAAGCGCACACATACACATACACACGGACACGCGCACAAATATATCGGATGGCTTTTAAATGACTTCGATCATCGACCCCTTTTAAACGACGGTTAATCGAATACGGAAAATCGACTATTTACGATCATTTATCGCGTGGATATTCGTTTTCACGTATATATCAATCGAACGAATGTAACTAATTAATACGTATCGTTAATCGATGCAATCGAAAATTAATATTGGAACGAAATAGAAACGTGTTGTTCGATGATTATTACAGGGTGTCAGGATAAAGGATTGGGATCCTATTCACACCTACGCAACAAGAAACAATTAAAAACAAAAACAACAAATTTTACCGGCCAACAGAACTTTCCCAAAATGTTTTGCAGTACTCGAAGGCTCTCGGCGAGCGACCAGTAAACATTTTGCAGTCGACCGCACAGTTTTTGAGTACACTTTCGAGGGATATTTTTCTCTCCGAATGTGCTGGGATTCGCTGCTATTCTCGTAAAAAGGAAAGAGAAAAAGGAAAGAGAACAAAAAGAAAGAAAAGAAAAAATATATGTATATATATATATATATATATTTATTGGAGAAGAATGATCCGTAGAGTATCAAGAATTTATACAGATCTCTAGTGATATCTGTCAAAAACAGCTGTTCCCACATTGATTCGTTGCGACGTGGAAAAATTGAAAAATATGTAAATATAAAGGAATTCCCCTGCGATCTCTACGAGTCTTTTAGAATTTCCAAACTGCTTGTTTCTTATCAGACTGTCACTAGATACGCGCCCACACATACGGAACAAACACGCAAATATATTTATCTTTCGAAAAATTCTCAAAGAAATATTCTTATTCGTCGTATCAATGTATAATATAATATAACATTACTTCAAACGTTATATTTCTTATATCCTCGAACATAACAATATCAATTTATAAACTCCCCGTGGTTTTCGTCGACGCAACACGAACTTCGTAGAGTTTATATAGGCGTGTGTCTGGGTATTGTGATTGGTATATGAGGGGTGTGGGCTGGGGCTGGGGGGGGTGGGGGAGAAAGAAATATAGAGAGGGAGGGAAAAAATAAAGAAAAGAGAAAAAGGGTGCAAAAAAAGAAAAAATAAAAAAACAACGAAAGAGAATAAAAACGTAAAACCACACATTTTCGCCGGCAAACGCATAATGAGATGATCCCGTTTTAAACTTGCAAATATAAGCCGGCACATGCGCTGCCGTCTGCTATGGCGGTAACACATTTACGTGTGGACTTATAGCTACGTAACGAATGGTAGTCGGTGTATCTGGTTTATATGTATGTATATATATGTATATATATATATATATACATATATATATATATATATATATATATATATATATATAAATGTGTGTATGTTTCGAGGTAGGTAGGAAGATAGGTAGATAGGTAGATAGGTAGGTAGGTAGGTAGGTAGGTAGGTAGGTGGTAGATGCATAGAGAGAGAGAGATAGATAGAAAGAGTGGGTGGGTGGGAGGGATGTAGAGGGTGGTAGGACGCGAACGCGGCTCTTTCGGCCAACGCCTATGAATAATGCAGAAAGTGTGCGAGTATGCCATGACGCATGACGCTACTTCGTTTACGTTTGTATACACGGCACTCAGGGAACGTCATATCCCATGAATCGACAACGAATTCGCCCTTCCGAAACTCCTTTCCCTCTTCTACTCCTTCCTCTATCTCTTTCTCTCTTACTCATTCTATATATATGTGTATGTATATATGTATGTATGTATGTATGTATGTATGTATGTATGTATTGTTCTTTTTTTTTTTGTTGACTTCAGGTTAGCAAAGAAGACCGAAAAATGGTGGAGAATCTGATTTTGTCGTCGTAATCTTAGTCGTTTTAACAGCAACTACTGATATATATATATATATATATATATATATATATATATATATATATATATATTTTCTTCACATAAGTTTTTCGTGAATCAATTGAACTCAATTGAAATGCGCATAATCCTGTATCGGTTATGTTATCTCTTCTCTCTTTCTCTTCGTAACAATGCAAAGATTTGTTTTCATCTCTGTTTCTTTTTTCTTTCTATCTTCCTTTCTTTCTTTCTTTCTTTATTTCTTTCTTTTTCTTTCTTTCTCTTATAACGTAGATATCCATGAAGAATTTACATATTTATGAAAGAGAGAGAGAGAGAGAGAGAGAGAGAGCAAAAAAAAAAAGAAATCTCGTCTCAACGTTTTCAATTGAGTCCATACGAAACGAATGGAAAACGTTTTGTTGACGCTTAACAAATAACACGATTGGTTCTTTGAATTTATAAAACTACAAAATTCGACGGAACAAATGTCTCGTCACTGTTTCGTTCGAATAAAAATTGTATTATCTCGACGAATGTACTCTCATAACGATGCCCCAATTAATAAGAATCGTCAACATCCGTTCGGAAAGCTAAAATGCGAACTATCGCGACTCTTCTTCTATTTCTGTAACTCAATTGTAATTATCATGATGAGATCCACTAGAAGATGCATCGGCGTGGTTTGATGCCAATCGAAAACTAGAAGAGGGTCGAGAGGACGGGGAGAGAAGAAGTAGATAAAATCGAAATAAATTAATGGCAGACTCGTCGGTCGATCGAGACTTATTACGTAATAATAGATCATAAGATCGAAGGGTAAAATTATATCAATTCGTTAACGGTATATAATGTACGTAAGTATATTGATCTCGATCATTTTCGATTTTTCCATTAAAAAAAAAAAAAAAAAAAAAGAAGAAACCACAAAAAAAACAAAAAAGGAAAGAAAGAAAACATTAAAAAATCAATGACATCGAATATTCGAGTTTAACGAAGGATAAACTTTTGATAAACCGACGCGAATACGTGTACACCAAAATGTTGACGATTTTCGGCGATGATTTTCTAAATGGACGCCATGGAGTTGTTAATAATCGAACGAACGAACGAGTACTTACATACTTACTTACTTACTTACTTACTCGCTTACTCACTTACTTAATCACTTCGGATATAGAGATAAGCTTATAGTGTTTGATGAGTGAGTAAAAGGGTTCGAATGAAAGCTATTACTCGTTTAGACAAGAAAAGAAAGAGATAAAGAGATAGAAGCGAGGATGGTCAAAACGATAGACCCCCTTTGGAGGGTAGGGAGGGAGGGTGGGAGGGGGGTGGGTGTGTGGCTTTGGAGAAGTTACATAGAAATCCACTCAACGTTTGTCGTGATCGGCACTACTCTCGGATTTCTGACATAATCTTGTCAAAATAAAAAAAGAAAGAAGCAAAAAAAAAAAAAAAATGAAAAAGAACGAATCACCATTAAGTCGTTTACAGGCCGCTTTGCTTTCGCGTTTTAGGATTAACGCGTCCGTCGTTCTTTTATGTTATTTCTTTTGAATTTCATTTTTTCTTGATAAACGGGGTACGAACGAAACCATCGTAAAAATTCAAGCGGAAGAAAACATTCGTCTTCCATTTAGAAATCTTTATAAGCAGCGTACGTGCAGCATACGTACGTACATACGTGTAATATGTATCCATACGTTTCGATCCGTCGAAATTTTCTATCCGAGGTTGATGCTTCAATTTTTATTTATATCGAGAGCCTCATAGATATATTTTCCTTTCCCTCTCCCTCCCCCTACCCCTCCCTCTGAACGAACTTGATATATCGTAGAAGGGCCAAGCTTTTGCATTTCCTTAAATCCCATTTTAACGAAATATTTCAAGAACGGTTATAGAAGCTTGGGCGGTATCGACAGGTAAATACCGCTCCCTCCCCTCTCATCGTTTTTTTCTTTTTCTTTTTTTTTCTTTTTTTTTTACATAACATCAGATTGCTCCTTTTATCAATATCGAAAACATATTTTTTCGTTTTATCGAACGACATACCTACCTATATTACACGGTTTATTCGAAATGCATTGGGTTATTTTATTTATATATATATATATATATATATTTTTATATATGTATATATATATATATATAAATAAAAATATATATATATATATTTTTTTTTATATATGTATATATACACAAATTTATCCTATATATATATATATATATATATATATATATATATATGTATGTATGTATGTATGTATACATAGTATCTCTATGTTCATAATCTCGTCGATTTTATTAGAAGAAGGAATATAACAGGTTTGAACAAAATCTTTCGGATGATCACGATATACTTGTATACTAATGGGAAAAGGATGATACGTTAGAGGAGATAGTTAAAATAATCCGACGATTTTTGTTCGAGGTTTCTCGGTCGTACGAATGGGCGTTTGAGCAGGCATCGAACAGTTAACGACAAAAAAAAAAAAATTCCTCGTTTGGCCGAATCGTTAGCGGCGCCGTTATGTTCCATACGAGACCGTATCGCCTCGGGGACAATACTATATCGATTGCAACGGAACGATATGGCTTGAATAGGTAGGCAGAAAAAAAAAGAGAGAGGAAGAAAAAAAAACAAAAAGAAAGAGAGAGAGAGAGAGAGAGAGAGAGAGCAAGAATGTATCGTTCTTCTACGACGATTAATCTCTCGTTAAGTGGAACCACAACGAGACGAATTTAAACGAATAAATAGGGGATTATTCCTTTTCTTTCATTTTCGTCTCTTTTTTTTTCCTTTTTCTTTTTTTTTTTTTTTTTTATTATTATTTATTACATTCGGAAAAACGTAAACAGATAACGATGAGCGATTTCGTGATATTGAATGTAATGATTTATCTTTTGTGACGAAATATCAAAGAAAGAATAGGAAGATGAAGAACTAAAGGAGAGAGAGAGAGAGAGAGAGAGAGAGAGAGAGAGAGAGAGAGAGAAGGAAATACGTAATTACGATCGATGATTGGTCGCTCTAATATTTCCGTCGGGTATATATTTTTCTAAAAAAAGAACACGTAGACTATTGGAAATATATAATCCACGAAAACACTTGGCGCCAAGGCTTCTGCATCGTCTGTCTTCGATATTTCAAGCGAGTTATAAATTTTCAGTTTTATCGTATCTGCGCGCGCGCACAGACAGATAGACAGATAGATAGAAAGACAGAAAGACAGACAGACACGGACAAAGGAGAAAGAGATAAGGGGAAAGAGAAAGAGAGTCGCACTAAAACACAGAGAAGTAACGGATTCGAGGTGAAAACGTCAGAATTAATACAACGAGATTTTATACCTTCTCTATTGGGATAGACAGGAGTCGCGTAAAAATAAATTCTATCGGATCTTAATCAGGTTTAAATATCGAATATTCGAAAAGTCTTTTTCATTTTGAAACGTTAAAATCGTTCGTCTGTACCGTATTACGTCGGGATATAAAATTTATTATAACGTTAGGATGGGTTTGTTAGGAAAATTGAATAATAATCGAATAATCGTGGCATAATGGAATCAGTTGGAAGTCAGTGACGTTATCAAAATTTTATAAAGATGAGTCGAGGTTTCGGGTCGGATGGGTGACAGCTGACGGAAATTATAATGAATCTCATCGTAGCATCCCTCCTCTCTCTCTCTCTCTCTCTCTCTCTCTCTCTCTCTCTATCTATCTATCTATCTATCTATCTATCTCTCTCTATTTCTCTCCCCACCTTACCCCCATTTTAGCCTATGCTTACTTGTATAACCAAGAGACGGTTTACTTGCCGTCGTCTATCGCGGCCATTAACCATGTCGACTTCGATCTTCATTAAAGAGTCGAGATCGACGAAGTTTAAATAACCGGCGAGATGCTCCGAGCGAAATTTCCGTGACTATCGTTCGTCACTGTTTCCGGATACTTCTTTCTCTCTCTCTCTCTCTCTTTTTTTCCTTTTTCCCTTCAACCCCCCTCCGGCGACCCCTCCCACCTATAACTCGTACTCTCAATAAATCCCTCTCTCTCTCTCTCTCTCTCTCTCTCTCTCTCTTTATCTCTATCTTTTCTCAATGTTTTTCTCATACATTTAAAATCGATAAGATCTTAAAATGAAGGTGATCTTAGAACCCATAGGGGTGAATAAATTCGTATTGATTTTAGCAAACCGATCGGATTAACGTCTAATCCATGGCATGCTTTAGGGCTATCGATATCGTTATTAATCCAGGGATGGGGAATTTAGCTAACGTAATAGATGCTAGCTTACAGCGAACGTATTTACCAAGCTATAATATATTATCCAAAGTACAGAGAGAGAGAGAGAGAGAGAGAGGGAGAGAGGGAGAGAGAGAGATAGAGATAGAGATAGAGAGATATAGATAGATGATAGAGATAGAGATAGAGATGCCTTTAGCATCGTGCAAAGTACCTATCCAGAGCTTTCGGTTATTAGCGCTATCACGGTACAGCTAGAATCGACCATTAGCTGGCCGTTCTAGTCCTAGGTATCTACACACACACACACACACACCACACACACCACACACACCACAGACACACAAATGCATTCGTCCCTATAAATCTATATTTCAGAACAGGCGACCAAGTAAACGAGCATTACGTATTCATATCGAGAGGAGAACATCGTCCAATTCCGGCATCTTCCTGAAACTGGCCCTTCATGATTCATCCCTTTTAATACCCGAACAATCTAACCCCGCGATCATCCTCCTTCGTCCTCCTTAAAAAGCTTCCGTATGAAATGCTTTTGATTTATGAGAGAAAGAGAGAGAGAGAGAGAGAGAGAGAGAGAGAGAGAGAGTATGCGTACATCGACTGAGGGTACACTCCTCCCGAATGTATTTCATCCCCTGGATGTTCGCGCAGACACTGTCGACGCGCGAAACGAACGAAGCGGAACTTTAACCGTCCTTGAATTAAAAAACCCGAATGAACGCCGACGTGAATTTTTTGTTTGTTTGTTTGTTTGATATGTGTATATAAGCTCGCATGCGCGCGCGCGCACATTTTTCTCTCCCTCCCTTCTCGTTTTTCTTTTTGTCCTCTCTCTCTCTCTCTCTCTCTCTCTCTCTGTCTCTCTCTTTCTCTATCTCTCTATCTATCTATCTCTCTCTTCTTTTTTCTACCTTTTCTTTTCTATTTTTTTTTTCTATTTTTTTTCTCTTTTTTTTTTTTATAACGCGATACCAACAGAGATAAAATTTCCGATGGGGTATTTCGAATATGGGGATGGACGATAATTGCGTTTTTTTTTTATTTTTTTTTTTTTTTTTCACGCGTGTCACTCGTTGAAAAAATATAATCGTGTACGGTCGCAGAAAATCATTTGACGTCAGTTCGCGAATGGAAATTTTCGAGAAACGCTGACTACCAAGGGATTTCCTAGAAAAGTCGTAAGGCTAAAACCTACAATAAAACTGTGCCATTAAATGCAAGCCGGATTTTGGATAAGCGTAGAACTTCGTGAATAGACGAGTTTTATCGTCGGGCACGTTGTCCAAACGAGTTGAATTTAGGTATTTGAAATTTTCTCTGATTTATTCTTCCATCTTCTTTCCCTTCTTCTTCTTCTTCTTCTTCTTTGTCTTCTTCTTCCTCTTATTCTTTTCACCTATGTTAGATCTTTATCTCTTCTTTTTCTTTTTCTTTGATAAATAATCACGAACGCGTCGAAATAAATCATTCGAAAACGATATATAGAGAATCGTTCGATCAAAAAAGAAAAAATAAAATTTAGATATTGCTTCTTCTTTTTCTTTTTTTGCTCTTCACATAATTAATTACGATCCCGTCAAAATGATTAATTTGAGAATAATACATGGAGAGTAATCGTTCGATTCCCCGATACCACCTTCCACCCCCCCACCCCCCCCCGCTAAAAAAAAAGAGAGAGAAAAGGAAAACAATGGAAGAGGAAGAAGAAGAAGAAGAAGAAGAGGAGAAACATGCGAAGTATAAAGAATATATGGAGAAAGAAAGGTAACAAAAATAAGATAAAAAAATCTTTCATACGTCGGGAAATGTGGAAGCCATTTTAACGAAGATAAAATTTCATATTTAGCCTTAAAACATTTAATCCTGTGGTTAAAAACGTATTCCCTATCTGGGACATTCGATATAAAAATAAATAAAAATCAGAGAGATAGAATATTGATAAGTTTAACCTATGGCCAACGAGGTGGATCGTGTGTACCGACGAAAGGCTTTCCCGAAATAGGGATTGGAATCACAATGGCGTTTAATTAAAACGTAGCATTCACTCTGACCGTTACCAGAGTACTCTGCTGGCTGGTGAAGTTACCTACCTCGCGGTATTCTGCCTGAATGAATTTAGCTGAGAGTTACGCTTATATATGTACATATGTATGTATTTATGTATGTACATGTATGTATATACGTACGTACGTATTAAATACGTCGAATACACATGAGAATTTCTTTCCCCTCCCCCCTCCGTTTCTTTTCTTTTTTTTTTCTGTCTCTCTTTTTCTCACATTTTCTTTCTTTTTCTCCTATATTCCATCTATTTTTCATTTTCCGTATAAAATATCGTCCCAATAATAAACGTACCGGGATGTTGATCTTCTCCCGTCGTAAAAATTAATCGTCGTATCTCACAATTTCTTTCTTTTTTCTCTTTTCCTTTTTCCTTTTTTTTTTTTTTTTTTTTTTTTTCCTTACATACCGTGAGCTCTGTGTGTATAGTTTCAGAGATTTTTCCAAGATCCAATTAATTACGGATTTTTCTGAGTGCTTCATTTCCCACGTGAGGTAGCTAAAGAACAAAGTTCCATATCGTCGGTGTCTTTCGTTTTTCACAAGCCTTATCTCTCTCTCTCTCTCTCTCTCTCTCTCTCTCTCTTTTTCTCTTTCCTTCTCTTTTTCTCTCTTTCTTCTTCTTTCTCTCTTTCTCTTTATTTCGAACAGTAGATACAGTAAATTCCTGTCTATCGGATTAGCCTACTTTTAGTCCGCTAACATCACCTAGATAGAACACTAATCTAATCTAATCCAAGCTGACCTCCAATTTAGGAATGCCGAGAATCTCGATTTGTACTAGTGCTATGTGTAAACGACTATAGTCGTATGTAGAAACTTATATATATATATATATATACATGAAGAGAGAGAGAGTGAGAGAGAGATAGAGAAGGAGAAGGAGAAAGAGGAAGAGAGGAAGAGTAGCTAATGTGCATAAGCTCCAATGAAACGAGTGAGCTTCCGCATGCCTGTATCATTAGTGCGGTATGATATGGATCCGGAAAT
>OU426860.1:4514552-4517052 GCA_911387685.1 Dolichovespula media
TCTCCGCATGACACAAATCTGTTCTTCCGGTATCACCGATTCTAGAGTACGCATTAATTGCGAGTGGAAGGTAAGAGAGAGAGAGAGAGAGAGAGAGAGAGAGAGAGAGAGAGAGAGAGAGAGAGAAAGGGTGGGAGGGAGAGGAGAGAGATGCTGAGTGATGAGGGTCAGCGATCGATATTCGCTGATTCCGCACGTGCGGATCCTTTGTCGTCGGAAATATGAGAGGCCTTGTTTGAAATCTCATATTCCAATCGCGTTAATGGAATAATTCTGCCCGAACATATTCCCCCCCCCTCTCTCTCTCTCTCTTTCTCTCTCTCTCTCTCTCTCTCTTTCTCTCTCTTATTTTTAGTCTTAACAAAACTTTCTTACGACGATGCTTCTCTCCTTCTCTCAGACTTTAAAAAGTTTTCTTTTACGAGCTTAAGGTACTCGAATGTTATTTATCGACGCGGAAGAAGTTTTATCACAGGTAAAAGTAAGAAGTATCATAAGTATCGCGCGCGCGCGCGCGCGCACATACAAACGAATGGACGATACATCGTTAAAAGTAGAAATTATTGATATATTATATGTACTTTTTGAAAAAGGCATTCGACATAAAGACATGCGCTAACACATAATATTCGTATGTGCATAATATTCGAAATTCGATTAATACCGTTCAGCAGCGATATGGAAATTATTGGAAAATTCGTGAAAATTCGATCGCTTGTAATTTCACTTCGTTTCCTTGTTTTTTTTTTTTTTTTCTTTCTTTTCTTCTTTTTCCTTTCATAACCTCGTCGCGACGTGTTCGACTAGGAAGAAATAAATTTCGAAACGGTGCTCGATTCGACTAGCTGGTACAGGAGCTGAAAACTTTACCTCTCTACGGGAGTGGAAAACACTCGATTTCTGTATACCTGCAAATTTCTCTATATATGTATAATATATATATATATATATATATATATATATATATATATATATGTAAATTATATGTTTGTGTATTTATATGTAATATTATATATATATATGTAAATTATATGTTTGTGTATTTATATGTAATATTATATATATATATATATATATATATATATATATAATATTACACATAAACAAATGTATGTATGTATCTGTAAGAGTGAGAGAGAAAGAGTGAGAGAGAGAGAGAGAGAGAGAGAGAAATAGAAAAAGAAAAATAAAAGAAAATCAATTGGAATTTATCAGAGGTATAAAACTTGTTGGTGAGTTTCATGACCGCACAAACGTAAATTGAATTATACGGTAATATAAACATCGATGTGAACATATAAAGGAGTTTTAACTATACGTCGTTATTTAGAATATTTTTTAGAAATAATATACGTTTCTCTCTCTCTCTCTCTCTCTCTCTCTCTCTCTCTTTCTCTCTTTCTCTATGAGTGTACGTGTGCGTTATATATTCAGTCAAATTTACGAACGTCGTTTGTATATCATCCTTCTTGTTTAAGTTATAAGCACCGCAATGGTGGCGGCTCGTAACAGTAAAGCTAAGTTATTAGAAGGCTCACGAATAATCATTGTATATATGTGAATATCTCTGCAGAGAGTATCAATTAAGATAGATCAAGGGACAGCAATGCTCTCGCAAACGTCACAAGGCAACTTCCATGTATATTCCGAGAGAAACAGATGGAAATATACGTACACATACATACATACATATATATATATATATATATATATATATAGAGAGAGAGAGAGAGAGAGAGAGAGAGAGAATACATTAGCGGTCATTCGAATCCAATATTACCCACGCAATCCTATATTTAATTTAACCCAACGAATATATCTGTAATATTATCTCATATATTATCCATATATCATTTTTATCATTAAAATTAGATCTTAAATATATAAAAACAAAGTCCTAACTTGAATATTACTTCTCTCGTTTATATATATATATATGTAACTATAGCGACATATTTAATACCAAAATTCCTAGAATATATATATATATATATATATATATATATATATATATATATATAGTATATACGAGATACGACGAGTTACGTTTTCAGATGATAAAATAATAAAATACGATGGGGGCGAGTATGGCGTGAAGGGTTGGAAGGGAGGGAGAGGGGGGAAATGAGGAAGACGATGGTTCGAAATAATTTGTGATTGCGAGGAAAGACGTTAAGGTATCGTTATATCCGATGAAATCTAAGCAAAGTTAAGGAAATCAGAGAGGAACTATCAGGGATCCCTCTCAACGGATCCATCCGTCCCGTTTTCAACATCACCCCTTGGCTTCCGACGAAATTATTACACGGTGAAGTGGAGTTTCGGGGAGTGCCCGCCCAGAGTAATTAAATTTCAGTCTATGCGAAAGCGAGAAGAGGCGGTGGGGAGGGTCGGATCGGGGGAGAGGTTGTAGATGGGAGGGGGTGGGGCGAGGAGGGAGGAGGGTTAGATTTAGGAGGTAGGAGAGAGATAGAGAGAGGTGTAAGCTTTCTCTCTCTCT
>OU426860.1:4519552-4522052 GCA_911387685.1 Dolichovespula media
CAACGAAATAGGAATCCAACGGAAAGCGGAAAACGCTCGGCGTTTTATTTAACGCTCATACATTAGACCAGGAATTCGTTGTAAATTTTCTGTCTGGGACACTAAAAAATATATCTTGGAAAGTTTCCAACTGGGACGACAATGAGCGTTCGCAGGGGTTCGTTCCTGCGATAAAACGTTCTATAGTAAACACCTGAATCGACGTTTTCGAAGCGACAAATGCAGACTTCGAAACGATGGAACATGAAAGAAATATTATTGCCATTTTACGACGATACTTAATTACGATCGAGCTCATACCAATGAAAGTTAATTTAGTGGAAAAGGGCTCTCTCTCTCTCTCTCTCTCTCTCTCTCTCTCTCTCTCTCTCTCTCTCTCTCTCTCTCTCTCTCTCTATTTCCTTCTATCTCTTTCTCTCGACGACTGTTCGTAATACACCAAACTAATTGGTCGTTACACTGGTTCAAATATAAAGCTTGTGTTCGAACTCTCTCTCTCTCTCTCTCTCTCTCTCTTTCACTCTCTCTCTTTGTTCCTCTCTCAACTTCATAGTCCTTCGTTTCTACGAAATTATCGTTTATAATAGATAACAACGTTTAATTCGAAAGCACGATTCCCTTGTTGCATCGTCTCGCTTAGCTCATTACGTTTATCGTTCCGTGAAAATAAAAATAAATAAATATATATATATATATATATATATATATATATATATATATATATATACATATACATACATATTTATATATTTGTAGATGGCTGTAAATCAGTACGATATACACAGATTTATTCCAACATAGTTACTAGTTCTGTTTTCCTTTTTTTTTTTTTTTTTTTTTCATAAATGAATTCAATCGGCCGACTGCATATGTATGTGGCTTCGGTAATAACAATCGACAGATTCGGTCGACTTTCCTTCTCGTTACATTGTTCTTGTTGTTGTTATTTATTTTTCAAACAATTGTTCGATTTCGATGGAATATTAATGTTCTTCTTGTTCTTTCGTATTTTTTTTTTGTTTTCCAATTTTTCATTTTTCAGAGACAAATCGTTCGATTGAAACAGAAAAAAAATGAATAAAAAAAAAAAAAAAAAAAACAAAACAAAACAAAACAAAACGGTCGAAACGTCAAAAAATCATGAAGGAAAAATGAAAGCGTTAAAATATTTCCGTAGCTCGTTTCCCACGCAAAAATTTCACGGATAATATCAAAAGAAACTTTGACCAAGTTTTTACCTCAGTTGTCGTTCGTGAACCACCCCTAAACGGAGTCGACGTATTCCCCAACGAAGAAGGTAACTTTGCAAAGTACTTTTCGCGTAATAAGATTTCGTTCGGCGACAGATAAGAAGTTGAAAATTTACTGGAAGCATACTTACCGCATGGTTGACTTCGTTTCAACAAGATCATCCCTGTCCTTCTTTTTCTTTTTATGTTTTCTCTGTTTTGTTTTTTCTTTCTCTCTTTCTCTCTCTCTCTTTCTTTCTCTATTTCTTTCTTCTCAAAGATACAAATTAATATCTCATTTACGAAAATAATCATCGTTGACTAAGATGAAAATTTATTATTCAATTTTAACATTAAATTGATGATTTTCCTCGATCGTATGTATTATCGAATCGACCGAATCGTTTAAAAGAGAAATATGCGCGAAGTACACGTAAGACTCCTACTGATGTATTAGTACAATAATAGAGAGAAAGAGAGAGAGAGAGAGAGAGAGAGAGAGAGAGAAGGAAATAGACAAGAATTCAAAGATGCTCGGAAAATCGTCCTCAATATCCTGAATGGCTACGTAATCCCTTTTTCGAGATCGAAACAAATATTGAATCTAATATTGCAGTCCTTGTGCATTTCTCGGGACTCGATGGGAGGACGAAGATAAAGAAGTTTTAGGTACCCGTTGACGTAACGAAGCAATATCGGACATAAATGTAGTTCTCTTAAGTCGTCCGATTTTCATTAATTCAACGAAAGATTTCAACGATTTTAGAGATCGGACATTTATTCTTAGTATTTTTTCTATTTTTTTTTTTTTTTTTTTAATTTAATTTAATTTTCCTATTAACTCGGATTTTAGAAAGTTAAATTAACCGATCGAAACGTGAAGTGACGATAAGCGTTGTATCCTTGCTATATCAACGTAGTTCTCTTAAATCGCCCGATTTCCTTAATACAACGAAAGATTTCGACGATTTTCGAGATCGGACATTTATTCTTAGTATTTTTTCTTTTCTTTTTTTTTTTTTTTTTTTTTTTTTTTTTTTTTTTTAATTTAAGTGAATTTTTCTATTAACTCGGATTTTAAAAAGTTAAATTAACCGACCGAAAGGTGAAGCGACGACAAGCGTTGTATCCTTGCGATATCGAAATCGCGGCAATTCTAATCGACTGATTAATTCAAAATTCGATCGTCCAACGTATCGAAATACATACATACATACATACATACATACATACATACATACATACATACATACATACATGTACGTCGTACG
>OU426860.1:4524552-4544552 GCA_911387685.1 Dolichovespula media
AGAAAGGAAATCTCTTTAAGAGAATGAACGACGCTCTCCTTACACCTTTCCCTTTCTCCTTCATTTCTTTTCATCTCTTCAACCACCTCTTATTTCTCCTTCTCCCTTCTCTCATTTATCCGTGCGGCGTGTATATCCTTTCTTCTTCTTCTTCTTATTTTTTCTCTTTAATTCTTTTTTTTCTTTTTTCTTCTTTTTTTTTTTTTACCGCGTGAATTTTGAATCCTTCATCGTCGAATTTCGACGAGAGTAAGGTGCAGTAGGAGTGAAAGACGTGGAGTGTAGGGGTGAAGGGGATATGGGAGACGAAGAACAAGAACGACTCCATCGTAGTCGAGCGTAATTCCCGGTTACGTTTCTACGGTCTTTATAAAGTGAAGGATGCCAAGTTCGTTCTCGTCTATCGTGCCCGCATTCCTCAAGTTTCTTTTTTCAAAAAGTGGACGAAATGGTTTCGTTTATCAACTGGAACGGTGTATTACGATATCTTTCTATTCTCTTTCGTAGTTTTCCTTCATGGAGTCCTATACGGCCAAGTAACGTAATTATATATATATATATCTTTACGTACGCGT
Source organism: Dolichovespula media (assembly GCA_911387685.1). NCBI lineage: Eukaryota > Metazoa > Arthropoda > Insecta > Hymenoptera > Vespidae > Dolichovespula > Dolichovespula media. Next base: position 4,525,128 of record OU426860.1, read on the forward strand.
ACTTACATATATACGCATAGATACATACCTGAGTACGTGAGATATATGTATGTATTGTTCTCTCTCTCTCTCTCTCTCTATTTGCGATATCTCGAAAAATCGAGAATGTCCAATCGAAGTGGTCGAATCAATTTTCGAAGAAAGTAGATACGACAACCGGGATATTACCAAACTCTCGACCTACATAACTGCATCGGTTAGTGCATATCGATACGAATTGAAAATTCGAAATACCGTTCGACTCGGAGTAAAAGAGGAGAGATCGGATCGAGCGATCGGTAGTATTAGTACCAGTAGCAGCAGTAGTAGCAACCGTAGTAATCGTGATAGTAGTGGTCGTAGCGATAGTAATAGTAGTAGTAATAGTGATACCTTCCATACCGAGGATTTGCTTAGACAAATATCTATTGGAGATTTGGTCCATGGGGGCCGTCGTTGCGGCGGCGAAGGATCAGTATTATCCTGCAAACCGAAACAAATCGTCCGTGTTCGAAATTTAGTGCGTTCCGTATCATTTCCCGATCCATCCCGGATTTCTAAGCAACTACCTTCAACGGGAATATCCTCTTCCTCTTCTTCTTATTCTTCTTCTTTTTACTTTTCTTCGTTGTTTTATTACAAAAAAAAAAAAAAACATTTGTCTTTTCCAATTCATTGTCAATTCGACTGTTCTTCTTTTTCTTCTTTTTTCTTTCCTCTCTCTCTCTCTCTCTCTCTCTCTCTCTCTCTCTCTCTCTCTCTTTTTTGTGTATCTCCTCTCGTTTTTATCGACATACAGAGAAACTTACCACCACCACCACCACTTGTCTCGCTTAGACTCGTTGGCACGACTACATACGTCGTATAACGTCACGTAACTTTGAGATCGCGCCCTTATTATATATTTTTATATTCCTCACTTTTTCTATATTTGTTACTTTCATTCGCGGGTATCCGAATTTTTTCGGTTCTTCTTTTTTTTTTTTTTTTTCTTAATAATGTCTTTCAATTACGACATATAATTATCGTAATACCACAATCGATGAACGAGTAATACTGTAACTATCCCATCGTGTATATATATATATATATATAATAATAATAATAATAATTCGGGAGAATTGCGGAGTTCATGTTAATCGAGTTTATATATATATATATATATATATATATATATATATATATTCCTTTAATTGTTAATATATAATTGTACTTTAAAATCGATAAAAGTTTCATTAACGATCCGTTCGACGTTGAAAGAGAAATATGTAAATGCATACATACGTAAGAAGTAACGCACGAGATTGATTTAAACTTGTGTCTCGATACGAGGGACACGTAAATATCTACTTACTTGCCTATTCATGTTGAGTATCAGTTAAGTATCGCTTCATCGATATAAGTTATCACGAATATCGTTTGGCGTTTTATCGATTTGCTCTCGCACAATACCAAAATCCAGGAATACGTTCCGTTTGGAAACGGAAGAACATCGGGAGTATTTCTAGTCGAGGTCGTCGTTCGCTTCGTTCACGGGTTCAGAAGTTCACGAATCCTTCGAAATGTCGACTACGACGACTACGACGACTACGACGACGACGACGATGAAAATATATTGTGAAGAAAGGGTCAGAATTCGAGAAAGAAAGATATCTTGATGCTGAGACGCGTTCCTTCTTCTTCGCTCCTAACGGATATCGGAAACCTTTCGAACGTTTCTATCGATTCTCCGTTAGGGAATGCATTCTCAAGGCCGTTTGCTTGTTCACCCTCATCCTTTCCCTGTTCCTCTCTTTCTTCATTTCTTTCTATCTTTATTTCTTTCTTCATTTCTTCCTTTCTTTCTTTTTTTTATTTCTTTATTTCACCAGAAAATATCGTGTAATGATTCTGTTCTTTCATCTCTTCTTTCTCTCTCTCTCTCTCTCTCTCTCTCTCTCTCTCTGTCTGTCTTTCTCGTTCATTCATTACCCTCAGGTTTTTACGATGTAAGTAAAGTATTACGAATTCTACAAGCTCAAACCTGAATGGATTACTATAATATATTTTAACAAGTGATATGATATAATTATTAAATAATTATTTGATAACCATTTAATACCTATCAAATAATTATATATAATTTCATAATTTAATAATTGCCAATTAAATAAATGTAATACAATTATTTAAATAATTATTCTAACGATCGCGATTAAATTCTATAATATCATTTATCCCAACGTTAACGTTCGATTCGTTTTATTATCGTTATCATTAACACCACCCCTCTCTCCCCACCGGCCCCGTCAAATCTTATACGTTGATTTAATTGTATATTGATCGATATATTATCACTATAGAGAAATTATCCCGTTAAAGGCCATCGCTAATTACTTCTCATTCACCCGATCACATCGGTTTACCGTTAAAAAAGGTATATAGAAAATAAAACGGGAAAAATAATAAAGTGAGAAAGGAGAAAGAGAGAGAGAGAGAGAGAGAAGTTATCCGACGTTGCACTCTGCTCGGGGCACTCGAAACGCTCTCGGAAAATACAGTCGGTTCCTTTGAAAAAGTCTACTCTTTTGGATCTCATTCGTCGACGTACATACATACATATATACATACATACATATGTAAATACATATGTACGTACATACATATACATACGTATATTTCATCACCTCACGTCCCCGACCCTCTCTCGTAGATTTTCTCGCGAAAAATGTTTTTGTTCGTCGGCTACGAAGAAGATACGCGCTCGGAACTAAATCGGCTATTTTCCACTCTTTCCTTCCCTCACCCTTTTCGCTCTCCTCCCCCTGCCCAACCCTCTTTTTAACATTTTCCCTCCATGATTGCCACGATCATGGGCCTTTTTCTTTCTTTCTTTGCTTTTTTAATCTAAGCACATATATCTTGGACCTTCGTGGAGAAAAAGAAAAAGAGAGGGAGAGAGAGAGAGAGAGAGAGAAAGGGGGAGGGAGAGAAGGAGACTATCACACGTCGATTTTCTCGAATATAGAATAATATAAAACGTTTTATTGAATTCAATTTTCAGATTTCGCTCTTTCCTTTTCTTTCTTTCTCTCTCTATCTCTCTCTCTCTCTCTCTCTCTCTCTCTCTCTCTCTCTTTTTTTCTTAATATCCACCTTGTAAGTACATTCGACCCGATAATATTTTCAACATGTTCGAATATTATGTAGAAAGATAGCGCGCGGCAGGTGATATCGCTTCGTAAGGAGGACACAATGTATTGTACATTGAAGGATAGGGCGGTGTAACGGGGAGGGGGGGCGACGACGGCGAGGGACGGAAAATAAAGAATTTATATATATATATATATATATATATATATACATATATATATATATATATAAAGAAAGATATAAAAAAAAAAATAAATAAAAAGAAGAAGAAAAATAAACCAACGGCCCGCGAAAAATCGAGAAAGAGACGAGCGTAAAGTGAAAGAGTAAAGTGAAATAAGGTAACAAAAAAGAAACAAAGAAAAAAAAAAAAGAAAAAGAAAAAGAAAAGAAGGGAAAAAAGGGAAAAAGCTCGGTCGAGTCCCATCAATTTCTTTTTGTTTCGTTTTGTTTTTCATCGTTGAATTTAACGCTGATGATCCTTCTCTGATAAGAATAATATCTTTGCCACGTAATAAGGAGAAAACGAAAGGAAAAGAAAAGGAAAGGAAAGGAAAGGATAAAGAAAAATTAAACTATTATGGCAACTTTGATACGATCGTTCGTACTACTGGTGCAATCTCGTTACGTCTAATTATAACATCTCGGCTAGCAGCTCATCATTATATCGTTTACTTTTACGATACTACGGATAATACGATTAATTTACATGTTACGCGATAAGCCTTACCATTATTCCCGTTTAAATTATCTTCAATTCAGCTCGGTGAACAATCAATCAACGATATATATATACATACATACATATATATATATATATATATAATACATACATGGGGTTATTCCTCGATTCCGTAAGTTATTAAATCATCTAATCCGAAGGTTTCTTCGTCTCGTCGACAAAGCAACGACGGAGTAGATCGAAGCGTTAACGTTTCATCGATTTCATCTAAACCATGTAATCTTTTAAGAGAGGAAAGAGAGAAGGAAGGAGAATAGGAACATTCCCTCTCTCTCTCTCTCTCTCTCTCTCTCTCTCTTTAAGATCCTCGATTTACTTGCTGTTATTTTCTTTTTTTTTTTGGTTAGATGCCCTTGAGACAGGAAAAACTTTCTTACTATCTTTCCACTACTACTATCTCTCTCTCTCTCTCTCTCTCTCTCTCTCTCTCTCTATCTATCTATCTTTCTCTCTTTTTATTTCTCTCTCGATTCTCTTTTCTCTCGTTTCCCTCTTCTAAGGAATGACACCATCTTCCATCTCGTACCTTTTGGTACTACTTGCTGGAGAGTGCCTTGATGGGATACCCGGTTATCTTCCCCTAGATGTGTACGACATTTCAGGGGCAATTTAGTCCCGATGGTTCCTCCTCCTTCATCCTCCTACTATTCCCTTTCCTCTTCATCCTTGCGCCACTCCACTCCTCGTCTCTCTTTCTATAGCAATCTCTGGTATTCTCTCTCTTTCTCTCTCTCTCTCTCTCTCTCTTCCTCTTTTTCTCTCTCTTTCACACACACACACACACACACACAGACATTATTCTCGAGACACATATAGCGCAAGTTTAAACGAGGACATACGTATTTAGGTATCATCGTCCTTTAAAACCCTCTATACCGATTGCTTTCAACGTTTTTTTACCTACGATGATCCTTCGATAAATTTTTTCCATTTTTTCCCTTTAAAGAAAAACATTCGTATCAATCGATATTTTTGTTTAACGCGTCCAATCAATTTTCGTAATGATAATGGATAATTTGAGAGGGTCAGGAATTAACTCGTAGGCTCTATGATGTTAGACGTCATATGTTAATAGGTACGTACACGTTTCTTATATATATATATATATATATATATATATATATATATATATATATATATATATGTTTCGCTTATATATAGAGACATAGACAGGAGTATATCGATATGGGGAAGATATTAATGCTATTAAGCCGAACGTGTTCTCGACGCAATGCAGTAGTTCGGAGGATGACCGAGCCCTTTCCGATATCCGTCAAATTAATTACCAACGCGACGGGTATGTACCCTTAACGTTAATTCCACTCACGTTTCTTCCTTCTACTTACTTGCTTCCGTCGATATCGAGCCAATCCTTCTTTTCCTTCCTTCCTCCCCTCCCTCCTTCCTTCGATTCTTCCTTCCTTCCTACCTTTTTCTTTTTATCGTGGTTTATCTTCGAGACTTTAGTACTTTTCAGAGCGTATATACCAAAGTTATACGACAAAATAAATCCAAAGTAATTTACGCGAATATCCAAGGATTTATACTTGGTATCGATTTTTTAACATGGTTCATAAGTCCAACCGTACTGATACGGTTATCCAGGGTTAAAGTAAATCACAGTCGTATTGTCTATGTGATTTCTCTATGTATTTACTCCGTATAACTGTATATACGTTTGTGTGTGTGTGTGTGTGTGTCTTTCTCTCTCTCTCTCTCTCTCTCTCTCTCTCTCTTTCTCTTTTCCTCTGTCTCTCTGCGTATTCATGTGTGTGTGTGTGTGTCCGCATGAGTGTGCATGAAAGAGAAGAGAAACGAAAGGAGGATCGATCGATCGTCGATGCCGTCACTCTTCTTCGATGTTCTATTTCTCTCTTCCTTTTCTTTCTTTTTTTTTTTTTTTGCTCAAAGATTTATCACAGATCCAGGAAAGTCAGCGGCGATAAACGGGCTTTCAGCGTTTCTGTTTTATATCGAACGCGGACGCCTCGTTTGAGGGACCGATCGGCGAAAGATATTTTCTTCTTTTCTAAGACGGTACCGAGAGTTCATCAGTCTTCTCTCTCTCTCTCTCTCTCTATATATATATATATATATATATATATATATATATATATATATATATATATCTCCTTCCCACGCGCACACATGTGCGCGCACTCTCTCTCTTTATCTCTCTCTCTCTCTCTCTCTCTCTCTCTCTATCTCGTTTAAGCTGCTGCCGTATCTTTCGTTAGGATTAATGACTTAAACGAAAAGCCAAAGGCTTTTCACTTTACGCTTCCCGGCGTTCGTCTTTTCCATCTTCTCCCTTTTAAGTTCAATCTTCCATCAACGCGGACTTAGCTTTCCCCACCCCCCACACCCCTATGTAAAACGAAAGATATATTACGTTTATCGTTCGATCGAAATTTCCCCCTCCCACCCCACCCCGCCTCTCGTATGTAACGATACGCATGAGAATAATCGTCGAAGTACTAACCAACGTTCTACACGAAAACGTCCCTTTGATGTTTCCCTTGATACAGATTACACGCTTATTCTCGTTTAAACGATGGGAGTTCGAAGAAAAAATTCATTCTTTTCATATTCTTCGCAAGGAGAAGGATACAACGGGTCTAACCGTCGCAAAAATGAATGGAAATAATAGGGAAGGAGGGGGGGGGGGGGACGACGAAGAAGAGATAGAAGAGGAAGAGTCGAAAATTTTCCCGACGGGTACGCGTCGTTCGAGTTCAACGGGAAAAAAGAGTGAAATTGAAAGAAAGAAAAAAAAAAAAAAAATAGAAAAGAAAAAAAAAGAGGAGCATACAATTAAAGAGAATAAACGAAGGGAGAGAGGAAGGTGGAGAAGAAGGGAAAAAGGACGAAAGAACAAACGTGTTCCTCGAATATGTCGAAGCGTGGCATGACGCAACGACGCACGTCGACGACGACTCTACTAATATTTAACGACATTTTAATGGCACGCCACAAACGTGAAATACTCTGCTAGACGAAGAGAAGGAGAATGACGAGGAGTAAAAGGAGTAGAAGAAGAGAAGAGAGAGAGAGAGAGAGAGAGAGAGAGAGAGAGAGACTCTCGAGTGTACCGCGTATATTCGTCGACTTTTCTCTTTGCATGCCGGTTTGCTCGTCTGTGTTCCATTTACAGGCGAGGACATTGTTCCCCGAGATTACCACTTCTTCTTTGATTATTTTTGTTTTTTTTTTTTTTTTTATTTTTCTCTCTTCTTCTTCTTTGATTTTTATTTTTTTATTTTTTTTTTGCCCCCTCCCCCCGCACTCCACCTTTCCACCATTTCGCGTTATCCTACCGTAAATACCCCCTACTCTCACGCGCTTCATCCGCAAAAATCCACGTGACAGTTTAATTCGTCGACCTTTCGATCGCATTTACAAATAAAATATATTTCACCAAAAGGGCCAAATCGTTGTTTTTTTTTTGTTTTTTTTTTTCCCCCCTTTCGCATCATCGTCCATCGTCGATATCATCATCGTCATCGTCTACTAATACTACTACTACTACTACTACTAAAACTACTACCACTACCAACAAACTCCTCCCTACTTATTCAAGATCTCATTTGAAGCCTGAAGTATCCCTCTAAATCGATCTGTTGTTATTAATAGCACGTCGGCTGTCGATAGAACGTGAGACAATTTCGAGGTAGAAAGCATACCCAACGTTCGCCGTCGCCATTATCGACAGTTCTTAGTTCGTTCGACGCATTAAGAGCTTGAATCCCTCTTATCGCCGCCGTTGTTCACGATAATGCAAATTTCACTGGAATTGCAAACTCGATATACTCCAATGGCATATGAGGATGGGGCTGGGGAGTAGGAGGGAGTAGGGGTATTAAAGGATAGAGGGGGGAGGGGTGACGGAGGATGGGTTTAGGAAAGGAACGAAAGACGTGGGAGAGATACTTCCAGAAAATCCCTATTGCTTGTTAAGTCCTAATTATCCTATCGATGGTTTGTTTCCTCATTGAAAAAAAAAAAAAAAAAAAAAAAAAAAAAAAAAAAAGAAAAGAAAAATATATCTTTCGTTCAATCGAGAACGATACAATACGATTTTTATTTATTTGTTTATTTTTTCTTTTTCTTTTCTTTTTTTTTATGATACACGCATTGGTCAGAGATGGTCTCTCGTTTATTTTAGTGTTGTATGTAGACCAATAGAAAGAGAGAGAGAGAGAGAGAGAGAAAGTGGACCAACTGACAGAAACAGAATGAGGAAAAAAAAGAGAGAGAGAGAGAAAGAAATAGAAGGAGATAGAGATAGAGAGGACTATCGTCCGTTGAAAATCTTTCTCACCTGGATACGTCGTTACCACTATCCCAAAGGGAGTAGAAAAGAAGAAAACGTATCACGTAGTTTTCCTTGACAAATCGTTGGCATTCCGCGAATGCACGTGCTATGGGGGGTGTGTGACAACGTTCGTGAGTGTCGAGACGACTGGACCCCACCCCTCCCGCAGACCCGCCCTTTTCACTGTTACGGTAAAGCATAGTAACGTACCACGTCGGAAAACTTTCACCATAACCATTGCTCATATGTCTGACGCGTACTGAAAGAGGCCTTTGTTTATATTTCCCCGGGCAATCCACTTTTCCTTCTCTTTCTTTCTCTCTCTATCTAGGTATATATATATATATATATATATATATATATATATACACACACATATATATGTATATATAGGTATATCTGTGCGTACATATACAAGTATATATCTCTCTTGCTATCTTTTGAATCCTTATTCTCTCTTTCCTTCTTCCTTTTTTCTTCCCTCCCTAAGCGATAAAATCCCACTAAAAAGGATAAAAGAAACGAAATTGATTTGATTCGCACGCTTTGATCCCTTCGAAGAATTTGAAACTTTCAATCTCAGTATGACTTGAACGAGCAAACTGTCCTTAACCCTTCTCATTATTCGATTTGGATTCGATGGATAGATCATCTAGTTTAGGGAAGCTCGTAATGCACGCCTTAATGAACTTTAATGGAATTCAATCGGTGGACTTGAAGTGATGGTAGAAAGAGAAAGAGAGAGAGAGAGAGAGAGAGAGAGAGAGAGAGAGAGAAGTTCAAACTATGCGACACGTTCATGTTGCTAATATCTTCTGCCATAGTAGTTACCTGAGTATGTAACCTATACATACATACATATATATATATATATATATATATATATACATATACATATATATATATATACATATACATATACATATACATATATATATATATGTATATTTATATATATGTATATATGTATGTAGATAGATAGGGTTGCACATAAAGTACTGGGCTTATGATAGATCGTCTCGACAATGGAGACAGTCTTGGGGTAGCTACGACCAACTACCATAAATACTCTTGCGTGAGTATACCCAGAGATATATCCGAGTAGTCGTGCCAACCTTTCTGGAGTTGTGTGTTTACGCGATTTCGTTATAATGTATATCTACGAACACGTACATACAGTATATCCTATAACCATCCGTATACGTACTATAATTATCTATAGACTTTCCTCCAACATTCTTTCTCACGTTGGTTATATTTTTCGGACGTTAAAATGTCTCGTGAAAGCGTAGTCATAAACTTTACCGAACTTTACTATCCTTTTCATTATCCACGTATACGTTTTGATAAACATCCGTATAAACAATTCGTCGTATATTCGAAATTTAAAACATTCCTCGTTTTCTATCATTAATAACAGCATGGATGGATCCGTTTTTAATCGATGAAGAGAGAGAGAGAGAGAGAGAGAGAGAGAGAGAGAGAGAGAGGGAAATTTTTGTTCTCGTTCGTTTTTTTTTTGTTTTCTCAAATATAATACTCGTTTCATAAAGTTTATCGTTAAGTTCGTATTTCAAGATTGTCGTTGTGAGGATCGTTTTTAAAAACTCTTATACACTTTGAAAAACTTTGACGGAAGTGAAAAATGTAAGAAGATAGGGGGGAAGGAGAAAGTGATCTTAATCGACCAACTTTCATTATTTTCTATCGTTTCGTTCGACGCTCCATGATCATGTTTGTCGCAGTACGTGAGAGTTACACAAACTACGTTATCACGGTTGTAAAAGAGGGGCCTCGAGGAGATCGAAAGATCGTAACTTTTCTCATTCTTTTTTGGTTTTTTTCACGAGGGCACGTTCTAGGAGGATTTGATACAAGTTTCCATTGCTTTCATTTGGATTCGCAAAGGAAGGAAGGAAAGGAAAGGAAAGGAAAGGAAGGAATGAAGGAATGAAGGAGGGAAGGAAGGAAGGAAGGAAGGAAGGAAGAGAAAATCCTACGGTCCATTATATATGAGCGAAGCTATTAATAATAAATTTATCTTTATGCCTTTGTTTTTTTTTTTCATCTTCTTCTTCTTCTTCTTCTTCTTCTTCTCCTCCTCCTTCCTCCTCCTTCTCTTCCTTCCACATTTACAAAAACTCTTTCCACTTTGCCATCGTCCCCGAGGTTTCTTTACGCGCGTATAGGAGAAAGATGCCACGAAGAAAATTGGCTCGACGATAAAGCTCTCGTAAAAAAGCATCATCCATCCAGTGGCCATCACGTGTAAAAAAGAGAAAGAGAGAGAGAGAGAGAGAGAGAGAGAGAGAGAGAGAGAAAGACCGAGGAGAGTGTACGTCTAGGGAACGTGGGAACTAAACTCTAGGGGAACGAAACTCGAGAATCGTTTTGAATTTGGCCCTGTAAGACGATCATCCGAATGAGGAAATTTCAAGATCGTCCTTTCTCTGGTCGTCATGAATTTACGGTTAAAATGCTTGACGATAAATCGTCTTGGAAATCAATTGAAGGTGTAAGGTGAAAAGATCAAAGGGTAAAAATTTCACGGGGATCGAGAGGTAGCTTCGTCGGTACACAGGAAAAATTTAATGCGAGACGAAGATGGAGAGGGCGAGAGAGAGAGAGAGAGAGAGAGAGTGAGAAAAAGACAGAGAAGAAAAAAGGTAGTGTATATATATATATACATATATATATATATATATATATATATATGTATATATATATGTACATATATACGATTTCTCACAAATAACCACCGACCGATACGTTTATTCGAGCAAAGTTTACGATACCGTATCCTCCGACGCGTTCGTCGAGGAATAAATAATCGAATTCTATTGGAAAACGGAAAAGGAAGTAATCGAAACATTAGAAAGAAAGAGAGAGAGAGAGAGAGAGAGAGAGTGAGAGAGAAGGAAAATACTTGGAAAAGTAAACGAAGGAGTGGTAAAGGAATCGCACGGTGAAATTTCTACGGCTCGATGCGGTGGAAACTGGAAAGCTTGCAATCTAAACGTAACTCGGTCGCGTTCCGCGTAATTTACAAGAACGGGTAAGCCAACGTGGGTGGGAGGGAGGGAGGAGAGGCCAAAGCCAATGGCTTCGCTACGTGTTAATGGAAATAATACCTCAGCGAGTCGCCAAGTATGCGAACCATTTTGGCGAACATTCAGAGAACGTTCGAGAACCCATACCTATAGTTCCCATATAGTTCATGGACCCTCGACTACCATTGGTATTTCGCGTTTCGCATTTTGATAGACGATGTTAACGATTGGTTCTTTCTTTTCTTTTCTTTCTTTTTTCTTTTTTTTTTTTTTTTTTTTAAGAGAGAGAAAAAGAAACGATTAGAATTCATAAGGAAAAATTATATTTCGCGGGAGGAAGGTAAACGAAAATCTATCGGTATGAAAGTTAATCGTATTAAGCAAGGGCTAATTGAGTCCAAGAAGAATGATTCTCGTTAACGTATAAACTATGGTTAACCGCTTCATCATGAAATACACATCCCGTTATTCCAGTTATTTCCCCTCCCCCTCGAGTTGTACCTTCTGTTATTAGTCGTTTCATGAATCAGTCTAATAACTTTCGTTCCAAGTAATTCGAGCAGTCCGTTGCTTTCCGTGTTTCATTGAAATCGTTATACCGCTTATATTCGAACAATGATATATATGTGTGTATATGGGTGTGTGTGTGTGTGTGTGTGTGTATCATCGAAGCTATGTGAAATTTCATTCGGTATTAAAATACTTTTGATGGAGTTCAACGTTCAATAGAAACATTAATTTCGTCTCTCTCTCTCTCTCTCTCTCTCTCTTTCAGCCTCTCGAAAATTATGAAATATTTAGTAAGAAATTACAGAAACTTTCGAATAGTATAAAGCATAATTTTTTTTCTTTTTTTCTTTCTGTCTCTCCGTCTCCCTTCCCGCACTCTCTCTCTCTCTCTCTCTCTCTCTCTCTCTCTCTCTCTCTCTCCGTTTCTCCCTCTCTTTCCGTTCTCTTTTTGAGAGAAAAAAAAACATCGTAAATCCTTGGAAATCGGTCTCGCGATTTACCGCGATGTTTACCACGATTAATCGGACCATTTGTCGAACAGATAGAATCGAGCTCTTGCGAACGTGAAGCTCGACGAAGTAGTAAATTTATGGGTTTTATCGTTGGGCCGGTATCGAGATTATCATAATACCGTGACGATCGCGAAAACCACCACCACCACCACCACCACTACCACCACCACCACTACCACCACCACTACCACCACCACCACCATCACCACCACCACCACCATTATCATCGCCAACGAAGTAATACGGCTTTCGCAAAACGAAGTTGGAATAATTTATCCTTTAATTCGTTTCAATCTTCCAACGAGTTATCTCACCTCGACCGAATAAAATCCAACGGATTCGACGATACGAAACTTGACTATAATTTCGTCCCAGAAGTAATCTCATAATTTTTTGTCGGGTCAAAAAGAAATAAAAAGAAAAAAAATAAAAAGAAGGAGAAAGGAGGAAGGAAAGAAGGAAAGTAAGAAAGAAAGAAAGAAAGGAAGGAAGGAAGGAAGGAAGGAAGAAAGAAAAATGCCGTCCTTTCTGGGAAAAGTATTTCTTCGGTGGAAAATGAAGAAGAAAAAAGAACGAAAAGAAAGGGGAAAAAAGGAAGGTTCGGACTTTTTTCAAAGTCCAGAACGTAATTTCGACTTATATATCAGAATTCTCGTGGAGCATTGAAGAGACTTGGCTGACTAAAATTTCGGCATTATTACGTTCCCATCCCCCGTTCCCGTTTCCTTACGAGTTACAAGGGACCGTCATTACGGTGCATTTGCTAGCTATAAAATATGACGAGAGACATGTGGTAGCATCCATCAATCCTTCCATCCGTCCGTCCGTCCGTCCGTCCGTCCGTCCATCCGTCCATTCTTTCATCCATCCCACGCTTTTTCTTCTTACCCTTTCTAACTCTATCTCACAATTGCCTGTAAACTGAGGCCATTTTTTTTCTTTTTTTTTTTCTTGTTTTTTTTTTTTTTTTCTTATAAAAGATTGGCCAACCAAAGTGGTCGTAGTAGCGAAGAAAATCGTATCCATCGCATCTCCCAATGTATCGAACAAATGAAATCTTTTCTTTCGGTGTCCCTCAGAGGCAAGCGAGCATCTTTCATTACTCGAGTATCGACCCTACGCGTGATCTTTTGAATGAAAAAAAAAAAAAAGAAAAAAAAAAAAAAATACAAAAAAAAAGGCACTAGGGAAACTCGTAGGAAAATATGAATAGAGATAAATTTTTACTCACCACATCGATGAGCTGCGAGAGTTTAAGTTTGATGCACACGCGCAGCACGTCGGACGTGTTGACTACTGGCCGTACCAGCTTGTTGTAGTTCGACAGCAAGTCGTCGTAGAGACGTTTCGCGTCCGGATTTCCGGCGACCGCACCGTGGACCACCAATGCCGAAAGGAACCACACGCGTAGTGTTTCCCCTATTATCGGGGGCATCGTGGACCCCCGGTTGCTCCACTATGACCGACGAACCTTTTTCCCCGGCGAACCCCTTTTCAACCCTCCTTTAAACTCGACAACCGATTTAGACGATCGATCGACCAAACGAATCTGCGAACGAGACACGAATTCTTTTATCCTCTTTTCTCTTCTTTTCTTTTCTTTTCTTTTGTTTTGTTATTTTTTTCTTTCCTTCTTTCTTTTCTTTTTTTTTTCTTTTTTTTTTTTTTTTAATTATTTATCGACCCTCGTTACTATTCTCGAAGTTACGTTTGAACATTAAAATAGTATAATAAGACGATAATCGTAATGTGTGTGTGTGTGTGTGTGTGTGTGTGTGTGTGTGAGTGTTTTTTTTTTCCGAGTGAATTTCATCAAGCCTCCCCTAACGTATTGAATGAAACAATAAGACCTAAGTAAATTATATATTTTCTTTCTCTTTTTTTTTTTTTTTTATTTTCCTTTTGGCTCGTGTCAACGTGCTCCACCCCTCTCACGCCGCGAAGTATGGGATATGATTTTATGCAAATGGACGAGTTGTGCAAGGCGCGTGTTGCGGGACAGTATTTAAGATGCGCTACGCGCGATATACGTGTAAACTTGGCAAGATGTTGGGCTCGACGAGCGTTGTTTCGTGTTTCGTTTATATCGCGGCGAAATAAACTTCCAAGAGTACGTTGTGAGATCTCTCTCTTTCTCTTTCTCTTTCTCTCTGTGTCTCAGTCTCTTTCTCTCTACGTTTGTTAACATGTAATGAAATTAAATCGTACGAGAGATTTCGGATAGAGAAATCTTTTTCCACGAACTTTCCTTTTCATTCAATAGGAAACTTTGCTATACGACTAATTATACGAGTTATAAATTTGAGTAAGAGATTTGTTCAAAGGTTGTTTAGTGTATCTAACTGAATATATATATATATATATATATATATATATATATATATATATATATATATATACACATACGTACATACATACATGTATACATATATATCGTGTCACCTGTACCTTCTAAAGTGCTGCCGTTAATATGTAATGATAATGCAACCCATTTTAAACAGAATACATAAAGAGCTTTAGCTTGTTTGGTTTAATTAACATCTACTAAGTAATCTAAGATAGGAGACTATAATAAATGGAAAAGTTCAAAAGTTCAATAATTTCGTAGGAATTAATAACAAAATGAATAATCCTTTGGTAACGTTTTGACTGATATTTTCAATAATACTCGATAAACCTGTTATCGTTGTGATCTAATAGATCGGGATAAAATATCGTATCGCGTACGAATATATCACGTGAGCTTTGACTTCCGTATGAGATTAAAGGGTGAAAGATTTAATGATAGAACCGACACCGACGTACATTTGCGTTATGCGAACCGTTCAAACCGGAAGTATAGAGTGGACTATGAAACGAGGATACCGGAATTGTATCGGAAGCTCGCCGTTTGCGGATCGATGGATCGTTACGATCCCGTCGCTCGACGAATTTTTTGTTCGATCCAGCTGACCATACTTTTGCCGTTATACCCGACAATACGCGATAACTATATTTGATGAAATGAAAAGGGTTGTAACCGAGTTTTCCATATCTATTCGAGATCAAATCAATTTGGAAATTTCTCTCTCTCTCTCTCTCTCTCTCTCTCTCGTTCTGTTTTTCTGAAACGAAAAAGAAAAAAAAAAAGAGAGAACAAAAATTTCGTATTTCGTATCAAAGGAAAAATTTGTGGGATATCTCTGTAAATGACGATTGGAAAACGCGACTTTGACGATCGAATGACATTTATAACGATAATAACGAAATACAAGTGAAACGAAAACTAACACGACACGGAGAAATATATATCTTTAATTCCGAGAGACAGGTTACAAAAAAATAAAAAATAAAAAAGAGCGAAAAACCAACAAAAAAGAAAGAACAGAGAGAAATAAAAGAAAAAATTCACACGTCATCACTCGTACCGCAATCACTTTTGAAGTATCGCACACTTTGTCGACGTGACGAGATCATGTTGTTGTTGTTATTGTTTTATTTCTGTAATAATAATAATAATAATAATAATAATAATAATAATAATAATAATAATATATTCAATCCCTACGTATAGATAAATTAAGTACGAATAAATGAAGAACTCGGGTGTACCGTCCGTGTGATTGAAGTAGAAAAAGTAAATTAAAAAAAAAAAAAAAAGAAGAAGAAAGAAAGAAAGATAAGAAAAGAAAAGAAAAGGAAAGAGGAAAACGAAAAAAGAAAGAACACAAGGACAGAAGATCAAAGTTTCGAGGATGATTCGAACGAAGATATCCCACAGAGCGTGTAATTAAACTGGTACTCGATTGAGCTAGCGAACGTATTGTTATTCGAACCACTTGAATTCAACGTCGATGATCGATATTCGAAACGTTCGAACGAAGGAAAAACCACGAACGACGAGCATTTTCAGGCACGATTCGCGCCTTGTTTTTGCAACATAGGTATGACCGCATATATATATATATATATATATATATATATATATATATATACACAACTATATACGTATATAGATGTATACATACATACGTATATATATATATATATACGTAGTACCTATTCATACGTTTTTATTCACGATACAATTGGGACACTTTCTTTTTTCTTTTTTTTTTTTTTTTTTTAACTCTTTCTGGTACTCTCGTTAATCACTTTGTTTGATCTATCATCGAGCCCAAACATGACGAAGGAAAAGAGATGAACAGAGATGATTATTCTAAAGAAACATACGTATTGTTCGTTTGTCTGTCCTGTCTGCGAGCGCGACGTCTTTTTAAATAATTCGTTAATAAGAAAATCACTATAGAATAAATCCGAGCAAATCGTCCAATTGGATCGTCGTAGATCGTCGAGATTGGGGTTGATAGTCGTCCGACGTAGTTTCAGTCTCGGTCCCTGAGGGATTTGGATTACCCGATTAGAACCCTCTCTCTGTCTCTCTCTCTCTCTCTCTCTCTCTCTCTGAATCCTGGTTAACGCGTGCAGAGTCTGTGGTCGTCGTAAATTCAAGTCGACGTGAACTCTCACGCACCGATACGCGAATGGAAACTTGAAATTTACGATGTAGAGTGAACGAGAGAGATAGAGGGATTGGGTACTCGCGAATGTGCGAGGGAGAAGGATCGATCGTTGTCGCACAGCCACGGACCCTCTCCTACGTCTTTCTCTTTCCCTCTGACGCGCGACAGAACAGCGCGAACGTCTAATTGCTTTTGCCCCCAACAAACTGGGTCAACGATACGTTATTTCGTATAGCCGGCCGCGTTGCGCATCCCCCTTTAAACAAGATATTTCTTTTTCTTTTGATATCATCTTTTATCAGGGGAGAAAAAAAAAAGAGAAACTGAGACGGAGAGACAGAATAGAGTACACAGAGGGAGAGGGAAAAAGAAAGAAAGAGAGAGAGAGAGAGAGAGAGAGATGGAAAGAGAGAGAGAGAGAGAGAGAGAGAGAGAAAGAGAGATGGAAAAGAGAAGAAAAGAAATCGCGAAACTTCATTAAAGTATTTCCAACGATCTTTTCAAGACCGTTGGTTTGCGATAGAAAAAAAAAAAAAAACAAAAAAACAGAACAAAAAATAAATAAAACAATAAATGTAAGAACAAAGAAGAGAACGATCGTTATCATAAGACAGATATTCAAAGTATGATTTCATTGAAACGTGAAAGAAAATAATAACAGAGATCAAAGTATTATAGAATAACTAATATCGGGGATGCTGAAGATCCAAGTAGAAATAAATGAAGAAGAAGAAGAAGAAGAAAAAGAAGAAGATGAAAAAGATGAAGAGGAAGATAAAGAAAAAGATATCGAATTTTAGTGACGGAAAGATTAAAATAGTTGGATTTATCGAGGCGCGCGCGCGCGAGAAAGAGAGAGAGAGAGAGAGAGAGAGAGAGAGAGCGCATACCGACACGCATGATATATCCATATAGTCGAGTTAAACAAAGTATGTTTAGATATATGTACGTATGCATTCATATGCGCGTATGCGTGTATATTGGTCAGGGAACGATAATAGAGGTAGAAAGAAAAAAAATAAATAAATAAAGCAAAAGGGTGTTCTTCCAATTACTTTGAACGCACTGATTGTGCAGACGTTCGCGCACTCCAAGTCACGCTGGTCTCTAGAAAGCTTTCTGTCTTTCTTTTCTCTCTCTCTCTCTCTCTCCCTCTCCCTCCCTCTCTCTCTGTCTCTCTCTGTCTCTCTCTCTCTCTCTGTCTGTCTCCCTCTCTCTTTCTTTCGAGCGGGGCTGCACACTCGCACGCACTGCACCCACGACTGAAGGAGACTACCGCTTGTCCTCGGCAGTCAGGGCTTCGAGGATTTTGCTCGACTAGAGGCGCCACTCTCGCGTCGAGCCACCCCTTCGAACGCACACACACACACACACACACAAAAGCGCGCGCACGCTCACGCATCCGTACTCACATTCACACTCACAAGTTACACTTACATAGACACTCGTACGTACACATACCACCATCATCCCCGTTTACCAAGGCATCCTACCAACACTGTTGGCGTTTTTACTACTACTACTACTACTACTACTACTACTACTACTACTACTACTACTACTACTACTACTACTACTATTATTACAACCACTTTTGCTGCTGTTACTAATACCATCACGTCGGTACGTTCGACGAACGTACGACCAAACTCGCTATGAGGAATCTGGACCGAACGAGAGAGAGAGAGAGAGCGCGCGCGCGCGTATCACTTTTCTCCTCCCACGCAAACTCTCCCACTCCGTCCCACTCTCTCTCTCTCTCTCTCTCTCTCTCTCTCTCTCTCTCTCTCTCTTTCTCTCTCTATTCAACCCTCTTTCACCCCTTCTTCTTCTTCTTCTTTCTCTTCCTCTTTCTCTTCTTCTTCTTGAAGACGTGTCATGCTACCACACGGTACTAGCCGGCAAGGTGCGAGCCTCGAAAAGAACCCCATCGACGCTCCGCCCACGCGAGAGTGAACGAACAAGAGAGCGAGAGTGTGTGTATGACAGAGAGAATGAGAGAGAGAGAGAGAGAGATAGTGATATATATATATATATATATATATATATATATATAATATTCTTTTCTTATATGTATTTGTGTGTCTGGGTAGACTTTCCTTCTATCTGACCGGATGAAACGCATCGAAATGTTCCATGAATCTTCCATCCGATTTTTTATTTTAATGAAATTTATTAATATAACGATATGGATAAACGTAGTATTTGTTTAATCATCATTTTTTTATTTGCCGCTTGCTTCGCTTGATCGAGTCGTGTTCGTGACAACAGATCTTTCTTTCGTTTCCTCTTCCTCAAATCTCTCTCTATCTCTCTCTCTCTCTCTTTCTCAAGAAGAAACGAGAAAGAAAAGAAAAGACAAAAAGAGAAGAAGAAGAAGAAGAAGAAGAAGAAGAGAGAAAGGTTTTGAGATCGAAAGTCGTTCACCATCTTATATGAAAATAAATCCAAGATTTTCGTTCATTGTTATGGTAACGAGTGTGTAAGATCATTAGATAGGCGAAGAAGGGGGGGAGTGATAGGAGGATGGATAAATTGTTTAGAGAGAAAAAAGAAAAATCTACTCTGTGAATTGTATCGATTATCATACGATATACGTTATACTCTATTGATATCGTCAAGGATCGCGGGTAAAGAGTAAAAGGAAAGGGCGAAGGAAAAGGGCGTTTCGACTAGGACAGGT
>OU426860.1:4549552-4569552 GCA_911387685.1 Dolichovespula media
TCGCTTTCACGTAAACGTCCTCTTTCATAAGATTATAACACATGGCGATCAGTCCCATGCCAAGAAGAAGATAAACGAAATTGATGACCAATTTGGTATGACTGCTCTCCGTGGATTCACCGAGCGTCCATCCAGGTATAAAATCTCCCATACCGATCTTACAGAGTGAGGTCACGCAAAAATAAGTGCTGTCGAGAAGATCCCAGCCCTCCCATTGGGCGAACATGATCGATCCAACTAGGACATATCCAAAGATAACCCAAAGACATGCGGTAGAGGGTACGGTAATCCTTTGCCCAGGTTTTCTCTGTCCCGTACACTCGTGTAAATTCGTGTAGAGCCACCTGAACGTTTGCGCCAAGATCTTTCCCATGTTTAGAAAGTATAAAACGTATAAGGGAATTCCCAATACGGCGTACATGACGGTGGCACCCTTGCCCCATGGGGTTCTGGGTACCAAATTTCCATACCCGATCATGGTGAATATCGACAGACAAAACATGAGGGCTGCGGGGAACGACCATTGTTCGGACGAGGTCATACCGATGTTACAACTATGCTTCAAGTAGGCAGCAGTAAAGTTCTCCTGAAGTTCCCTAAGAATATTGTTCGATACAACGAAGAAGGCTGTCCTGTTGAAAATATTTACCGTTTGGTCGCCTGCCGTTCTATACCAAAGAATATCAGCGTACATCCTTTGAATCGGATAACGATAACAGTCCGGATCGACGATACTGTTCTGTTTCTCGATCATTATGAAACCGAAAGCACCCACTATGGCATAGCCGACGACTAGTCCACCTACGCCGACTTGAGTACACATAAAAGCGACCAACTTACGACAACAATCCTTTATTCGTTCTCTCGCGTCCGGTCCTGTAGACGTCGAGGAAGAATCACGACTTCTAAGGGACGATCTCACCGTTGGACGAACCATTATTCTACCACGATCAACGGACCTGGAGTAATCAAAAAAAATTACGAGAGATACGATATCGTGGGGAACCACATGGAACTCCACCCTGGCTGACACTAAACGACTTTCCTAAACCGCTTTTCTATTTTCGTTCGGAACGCGCCTCTTCTTCTCTTCGTTTCTCTCTCTCTCTCTCTCTCTCTCTCCCTTCTCTCTCTCTCTCTCTCTCTCTCTCTCTTTCTTTCTCTCGCACATGGATACATCTATACAAGCATGTAGATATATATACATTTATATATGTATACAGCATCCATCTTTCTCTCTTCTCTCCGTTTCCTCTTTGTTTTTTGCTCGAAATCTTTAGCATACTATATCCAACTCCACTTTATATCAACTTAGTATTCTCTCTTGGATATTAGAAGATGGAGAATGAGAAGAGAAGAATAGGAAGAGGGAGGGAGAGAGAGAGAGAGAGAGAGAGAGAGAGAGAGAGAGAGAGCTTTCTTATCGGTAGAAAAAAGAAAGAAAAGAAAAAATTTGTTCTTATTACTTATTCGGATGAACGTCTCACTCATCTATCTTTCTACTGTCATTTCATTGTTTGATTAGTTTGAATCGTCTTCGCAGTACGTTAATTAGTAATCGATAAATAACATAAGATCTTGATTCATAAATCATTGGCGATTTATCGTTTATTTATTATCGAGCGACGTCTGTTCTTCAACGTTTTACTTAATCGCTCTTTCCTTCTTTCTTTCTTTTTCGTTACTTTCCTTTTCTTTTTTTTCTTTTTTTCCTTTTTTTTTTTTTTTTTTTTTAATATTTAAAAATAGAAACGTATAAACGGAATAATGGCGTTTTCTATTTACTCCTATGGTTATATTATTGGCATTATTTCAACTAGACCGCAAATAGAGAAAGAAAGAGAGAGAGACACACGTACAAAGAGAGAGTGTGAGAGAGAGAGAGAGAGAGAGAGAGAGAGAGAGAACGGGTACCGAGTTTCACGAACTTACAGTTCTACATGTCTACGTAAGAATAAGTGGTTGGACCACGTTCGCGAAATATACCGCGAAACTTGAAATAGTCAGACTCGAGATAGTTACTTCTCTATGCTGCCAAATAAATTCTATACGGTCTACGTTGTCCCTCCCTTCCTCCCTCCCACCCTCTCTCACTCTTTCTCTCTCTCTCTCTCTCTCTCTCTCTCTCTCTCTCTCTCTCAAAAGGAAGAGAAAACGGTCAAACGGTCATCGGACACGTAAAAAATTCGAAGGATATTCGATCGAGAAAACTTTTCACGCTCGCATAATATTATTTCCTATCGAAGGAATTTCTCTCTTTTCATTTTTTTTTATTTTTTTATTTTTTTTGTTTTTTTTTTTTAATTTTTCCTTTATTTCTACTCTCATTTCTCAGATCGAGAGAGAGAAGAAAGATGATTGTTGCTTTGCGAAACTCGATACGTAGAACGTGTGCTCGTTTTCCTGGTCATACTATTTCAAGATGTAGACAGTATCGTTTTACGAGCTCCTTTTCTCACACGCTTTCTCTTTCTCTCTCTCTCTCTCTTTCTCTCTCTCTCTCTCTCTCTCTCTCTCTTTCTCTCGTATTGTTTGAAATCCGTTTGATTTTTGATTCCAATCTATTCGACGAACGTCGAATTAAAAATAACGTTATGTACCACCGGTTACATCGAAAGATACAAATTTCTTCTTTCTAAAATTTCTCCCCCTCTTAATTAATCATTCGCGATTCTATGAAATAATAATTTGACGAGAAATAAGATTTAAATATCTAACAATCGATATTGAACAATATCCGGCAAACAATTATAACGATCGAATAAATAAGTCAATCAATATATATATATATATATATATATATATATATATATATATATATATGAACATTAATACAATAACAAGTAATATAACGACAACTCGTTCTTTTTTTTTTTCTTTTCTTTCGAATAAATGGACGCGATCGACGGGGAAAGTAATCCTTGGTGATTAGAAAAAGAAAAAAAAAAAAGAAAAGAAAAGAAAAGAAAAAAATCTGTTGGACGTATAAATATCAAAATGGAATGTTTCCTTTGTCCCCCCTCTCCACTCTTCGAATGAAAAGTTCACGATCGCGAATTTGTTTGGGACGAACGACGAACATACGACCGAAAGATAGAACGATAGTACGAATAGAACGATAGAACGATAGAACGATAGAACGAACGAATGGCGTTGGTCGTGTCGATTGAAAAGTTCCGAGAGGAGAAGAGGTGCAAAACAGCGTGGTTGAAGCACGAAGCCGGTCAATTGGACGAGGGAGGACGCGATCACGAAACGGCTGATCGCGCTGCTGGCTTCGTCCAGGCTCGTATAGACTAAGCTCCGTGCACACGTTAAATCTCGTCGATAGGTCCTCTCTCACGTAATCTCGAGGGTTATTCAGTCAGATTTACGTCGCGTAGACAGCCAGTCAGTCAGCAAGTCAGCAAGTCAGTCAGTCAGTCAGTCAGTCAGTCAGTCAGTCAGTCAGTCAGTCAGTCAGTCAGTTAGTCAGTCAGTCGTACACCCGACGCTGACACACGACAGTGTGTGCGTGCGCGCGTGTGCCTATCTTTTTCTCTCTTTTTCTCTATCCACCTATCTATCCATCTATCTCTCAATTTTTTCCCTTATTCTCTCTCTCTCCCCCCCTCTCACTCTCTCTCTCTCTCTCTCTGTCTGTCTCTCTCTTCCCTTACAAATCGAAATCTCTCATTTTAAAAAACTCTATCGTTATATCAAGTTTTTTGTTTCTTTTTTCCACTTTTTGCTTTTTTTTTCCTCTCTCCATTCTTTCACGAGATGTGGATTTATTCTACGTTCCTCGTCGTTATCGCAGGTAAAAAGAAATCTAAAATGAAGCGGATGTTCGCGATTTTTAATCTGTTCTTCCTCTCTCTCTCTCTCTCTCTCTCTCTCTCTCTCTCTCTCTCTCTTTGTACAAGAAAAAAAATAATACCGCGAACATTGTAAAAATAATTTGATAGGAAATGTAAGGGATGAGGATTATGAAAATCTTTTCCTCCCTTTCACTTACTCCCCCGCCCTCTCTCTCTCTCTCTCTCTCTCTCTCTCTTTCTATCCTTCCGAGGGGTGGCTTCGTTTAATTTGATTTTTCCGAGAGTATTAAATCCCTCGGGTCATTTGTTTCCAACAATTTCATCATTTTTATTCGAGGAAGCCAGAGAAAAAAAAAACATAAATCCATGCCGTTGTTTTACCCTACGAGAAAGTTCAAAAATTATTAAACATATATATATACATATATATATATATATATATATATATATATATATATATATATATTTTTTTTTTTCTTTGGGACGGTTCATCGACACGGAACGTCGTCTATGACGACGATGACGATAATGCAATATTACGATGATTGAGCGGAAGTGCGAGTTGCGTTCATTAAAATCTGCTGGTCGTTCGAACGATTCGACTATGTAATATAATGATAATAATGGCTATCTATAAAGCGCCGGCGTTTCTATCTACCTTACACGATTGTGCTTCAATCAGGATGGATGTTCTTCATCGTCATCAATCGTTCCGTTCTCGGAAGTTTCTATCTCCATCTCTCTCTCTCTCCATCTCTCTCTCTCTCTCTCTCTCTCTCTCTCTCTCTCTCTCTCTCCCTCTTTATCTCGTTCTCGTTTCTCTCGTATCAATGGTAACAAAAAGTGCGTACGTCGAGTGGATGTTTCGCGCGAGTGACCAAATGAATCTGTGCTTGGGCTTGGCTTAACGGTCAATGAGGTCAATTCTCTTTCCTGTCGTGCACATTCAATTACTTGTCGGGTTCATTGAGTGAATGCACTACCGACGAGGAAACGTTCTTTCCCTTATTTTTTTATCTTTTTTCTTTGCTTGTTTATTCGTTCCTCTTTATTACTCGTTTCCGCGTTTCGATCGATTGAAAAAAAGATTGGCCTCGGAGATAATCGTGAAGAATTTTCTATTTTCTCTCCCCTCTCGTTCGTATTTGAAATTTCGGATGAGAATATATATATATATATAAAAGAAGAAACAAAAAAGAAAATGGAAAGAGTTAATACAATAGAATTTCGTTTCAATGAATTTCATTGGATCAATCACTGAGTATCTCGTTGTGGCGTATCGTTCAATCCGATGAGATGAGCTCGATTCGATAATGACTATTACGTTCGAGACGTTGTATTTATTTAGTTACCTGATCTAATCAATCAGAGGCATGGCACAGTTACGTTCGTTACACGATCGTAATCGTTATTTTCTTTTCTAATTTCAATTCGATCTAAATTTCGATCGCGTAATCGCGTGATCTTCTTTCGTAACTTGCACATTTCTGTATAAAACGATTTAGATAGAAAATCCTATAATATATATGTACACACACACACACACACACACATATATATGTATATATATTTATTATTCTTTATTTTTATTTATTTTTATTTGTTTAATTATTATTTTTTGTTTTGTTTTATTTTTAGGACTTCACACAGTTAGGACAGCTGATTGGTCTTATTGGGGGGATCATGGTAATTGACCATAATCAATTTTAATCAATAACAATAAGGTAATGAAAGACGATAATAATTTGTTGACGATCGATGTACGATAAAATTACTGATAACAGCCGAGGACGAAGATAACGAATTACTTACTTTGTAATCGTCGATAAATAGTAAGCAGTACGATCGAGCAATCGATACACTATTACTTTTTCCTTGGTTTTTCTTTTTTCTCTTTCCTTTTTACGCGCACGTAACGACGATTTAAAGAAGTTGAAAGAAAAAAGAAAACAAAAAAAAAAAAGAAAAGAAAAGAAAAGAAAGAAACGTCGACATATTTGCTCGTCCAATTTTTGATTGTTATTTCATTTAACAAATTTTATATAAACTCTTTCTCATACAAATAATGTATAATATTTTATATATATATATGAGCTGTTTTATGTACGTGTTTTATTCGAGATTACGATATTTTTCTCGTAACGACACGTCGTCACGTTACCGAACGTGACACCTGCTATTTAATCGTAATCATAAGATCATAAGATTCTTAACGTACGTTGTTTAATATCAGCACGGCCAATGGTGCTAATAATATGTGACAGTGCGAATTATACCGTACGCCTCGTACAGACCAATTCTATTTCTAGCAAAATCGTAACCGACTTCGCAACTTCGTTCAATATAAATTTGCTCGTAACTATGCGAGAAACTTCGCGACAAATTCAATCGCCGATAACAATTATATGAGATATTGGTTAATTTGCTTGGAAATATTTTGTGAGATTTGAGTTGACGATAAAAGAAAAAAAAAAAAAAAGAAAAAGGAAATGCAGGTCGAAGAACGAAATGCGTGGAAATTTTTTGGTTAAGAAAAAAGAAAAAAAAAAAAGAGAGAGGTTTCGTAATTATTTTTCTTTCTTTTTTCCCTTTTTTGTCTACTTAGGTCCTAATAATTGGCCAGGACAATGTAAAACTGGAAAGAAACAGTCGCCCATTAACATCGTTACGGAGAAAACGATCAAAAAAGATTTGGGTGAGCTTAATTTCATAGGATACGATCATTCGTTCACCGGAATGGTAACCAATAATGGTCATACCAGTAAGTAAAAGATATATTAAATAATGATTCGTTTCAATTAACGTAACCCGCAATACCGCCACGATTATTTTTCCTTTTAACAGTACAGGTTAATCTTCACAATTTGCCAATGCAATTAGAGAGCGAATATCTTTCGTCAAAATATACCTTCGAACAATTGCATTTTCATTGGGGTTCCGAGCATACAATTGATTATTATCGTTATCCCTTGGAAATGCATTTGGTTCATTACAATGATCGATATAATAATGTCAGTATAGCTTCTGAGCATAAGAACGGTGTGGTCGTGGTTACCGTATTGTTCAAGGTAAATACGCCTACGTTATATTTACCTTTATTGTTTTCCCTCCCTCCCTCCCACCCTCCCTCTCTCTCTCTCTCTCTCTCTCTCTTCACTCTCTCTCTCCCTTTCTCTTTCTATTTTTATAAGAAAAAAGAATCAAAATAAAAATAAAAATACGTGGGCTGCACGGCGGGGGAGGGGGACATATTTGAGTGACACGATAGTAAGGTATATTGAAAAAAATTTGAAACTTTATCAAAGTTGAAATATTTAAAATAAAAAAAAAAAAAAGAAAAAAATAAGAAGAAAGAGAGAAAAGATATATGATTGATAATTACGTTGTAGTTAAGTCAGGAGGATAATAAGGCATTGGATCCAATAATAAATGCAACCGAGCAAGTTTCAGCATGGGTCGGAAGTAGTGCAGCTGCATTAAGAGCAAAACTCGTTCCCCATTTGCTACTTCCGAATAATCGAAAGAGTTATTATACCTACGAAGGATCATTGACAACTCCTAATTGTCAGGAAGCTGTGACGTGGTTCGTAATGACTGAAAAACTCACGATATCCGAAGCTCAGGTAAATGAATATGAATATACGCGATCGAAGGTGATGAAATAATTCCTTTTGCCTTCTTTGTTTCTTCTTTTTTTTTTTCTATTTTCTTGTTTCTTTTTATTTTTTTATTTGTCTTTGTTTTTTCTTTTTTGTTTTTCTTTCATCGCAGTTGCAAGTCTTCCAAGGCGTAGAGTCAGCCAATGGAACGTTGAAATCCAATTATCGACCGAGCCAAAATGAAGGCGACCGAGAGGTTTATCATCATCTTTCAGGATATTCCAATGCTAGAAGCATGTATTCCGTTCATATATATCTTACCATTCTCTGCCTTTCCATTATGAAATTATCATAACTGCCAAATTCAGTGATTTTTTTTGAACGGTAACAATCTTGCCAAAGATTTTTATATATATACATATTAAATATGAACATAGATTCCTTATCTCTTTTTTCGATAAAACGCAAAACGCGCTATTTCGTGAGCAAAGTTTCTTTAATCGTTATTATTATTATTATTATTATTATTATTTTTTATGCATAACTGCTGATAATATTTATTAAGCGAATTATCATTCGAAACTTTGCATTCTCTTCGAGATTTAGGATAAGGAAGTTTTTTTTTTTTTTTTTTTTGTTTTATTTCTACGCCTAACTAAAGTTATTTTACCAAAGAGAAATTGTGCCATTAGAAAGTGCCAAATAATGAAAACGTGTTTTTTCTTTGTAATAAAAAAAGAAGAATAGTCGAAATGTATATTAGTTAACGTTTGAAAACATACTCGATAAGAAATATATTACTTATTAGAGGTGAAATGTTACCTTCTCAAATATACATACATATATATATATATATATATTTATATAAAAGATAATAGTATATATCGTATAAAAAAAAAAATATTCGCAATCTATGGTCATAATTATTATCTGATAAAAGATAATATTATCTGATAAAGATAAGATTCTTCCTTTCATTTCACTATCTAAACGAATCTACAATAAGTGTGTACGATGAATGTATTTTTTCTTTTTTTTCTTTTTTTTTTGTATATAATCTCTTATATCAATCACATATATCTGGTAATATGTTGTACTATAAAATTAAATGACATAACAAACAACGACGTAACTATAAAAGGGTTATATATTAAAAAAAAAAAAAAAAGAAAAAAAAAAGAACAAAGAGAAAAAATAAAGTTAATCGATACAATACGATATACATACCTAATGCGTTTAATAAGATTAATAGCGATAAAGAATTTGCGTAGGGGGAAAAGTTTCAATATGAAAATTCACACGTAAACGAAATGATGCATTTAAGTACAAACCTCTATAGAATTAAGGTAGTTGTTGTTGGCTCGTTGGAACGTTCTAAATATATATGTATATGTATATGTATATATATATATATATATATATATATATATATATATATAACATTGTATGATAATTAATAATTAAAACGAACGTACCCAATGAAAAATATCGATACAATTTATCAATTAATTTCAATGTCAATCGGTATCCTCGGAATATTTTTTACTCTTCGAAGATTTCTTTTTACATTGTGCAGCCTTGTTACTCGAATACTTCCATCTTTTTTCGTCGCGATCCTGTTGGCATCCCGTAGCGAAGAACTCTATGCTCGTACCGTGCTCGTCCCTTTTATCATTGCTATATAAATTTCTCACGTTCACGCTGTACGTGCAATCTTGTTTAAGATTACGTAGATCGTAATGGGGCGTCTGCGAAATAGAAATACCGGTTTCTTTTTTGCTTTTCCCTTCTTTTTCTTTCTTTCAACATTCACGAGAGATCTTATTAGATATGGAAAGATATCGATCGAACGATCGTCGACGAGAATTATATGGATGTCTGTAATCTAAGTGGTTAGAGCAAATATATGGTCGGACGATATTTCCGAGAGAGACTATTCATTTAATTTTTATTTACCCAAGAGGATAAACGTTCTCATCGTTATCACGTGTAGACGATTAACGATAAATAAGATAAGAGAGACCCGATTACCTGAATCGCTTTCCACGATGGTCTCTTTCTCATATTAGGTTTGTCCTCGTAGATCGTCGTAGTACATGATTCTTCCTTCCAACTGATGTTATACATTTTTGCATCTTGATTAATCGGCCATACCAGTCGTACCTTGACGTCACCGCAATTACATATCATTCTTCTCACGTGAAGACCTTCCTGATATCTTTCGCACCTGCGAGAACGTCTTCCGACGTCGGCTTTAATTGAAAGTGCACTTTTTCGATGACTTATTCGACAATTAATTCTTATTCGTCGTCGAGTAAAGAAAGGTAGATCAAAAAGAAAAAAGAAAGAAAAATAAGAAACAACAAAGAGGGAAGAAGAAGGCGGAGAGAAAGTAGAAGGAGGAGAAGAAGAAGTAAAAGAAGGAAAAGAAAAGATGAATAAAAAAAAAGAAAAAAGAAAAGAAAAAATAGAGAGAATCCTATCTAATACTTTCCAAAAAGATTCTTCGGGTTCTTACCAAAGGCCATATAATCCGTTGCGTTGAAAACTTTTGACGCCTTTCGAGAAGCCAGACGTCTTCCACCGTACAACGCGACCGCTTGGACTTGAAGAAAGTATTGACACTTTGGTTCCAAGTTCTTCAACTCGTAGCAAGTTTTATCCTAGGGCAATAAGTTTGAAAAATCTTTGATACGAATGTCATCCGAAATAATAACATATAAGATTTCTTCTCTTGGTATTTTGATTGGATTCTCAACGAAATTGCTAGGGACTTTGTTTTCGCGAGATTTGCTGATAGATAACGAACGAGATATAAAGAAAAGATAATGGATTAATTGACGTTCTTCTCATTTGAGGAATAAAAAGTGTTGATATTAATCACGTATAAAAAGATTGTACGGTATGTACGATTTCAATCGTATTTTACTCGATCATTTCCTTTAGCGTTAAAAAAAGATCTAAGAAAATTATTTTTTTAAATATTTATGTATACATATATACATATACATATATATATATATACATATAGATATTTAAACAAATTATATATTTCGTATAAAAATGTTATCGTAATTGACATAGAATAGTTTTAAAAATATTATCTACCGAATGACGAATTGTTCAGTAATTAAGCGTATCCATTTGGTTAATACATTTAAAACCGAACAACAATGCATAATTAACATTTATGTGTACGATCGTATTAGCAAATTTTGTTAACGCATCGTGCGGATTGCGAGTGTACCTTCAGAACGGTCCTGTGATATACGAGTACAGAATCGTTCGTTGGACTGTGAATGCGTCTGCTCCAGAAAACTTTGTAAAAGGTTATCGGAACGTCGGATGCGGGTTTAAACCATCGGAGATTGATTCTCAACTTTCCACCAACCAAACGTGCCCCTGAAAGGGTCAGGTTCTGTGGTTCTTTAGGATTTCGTGGTTCTGAAAGCAAAAAAAAAAAAAAGAAAAAAAGAACCGATA
This sequence comes from Dolichovespula media, assembly GCA_911387685.1. Taxonomy (NCBI): domain Eukaryota; kingdom Metazoa; phylum Arthropoda; class Insecta; order Hymenoptera; family Vespidae; genus Dolichovespula; species Dolichovespula media. The sequence continues at coordinate 4,560,435 of OU426860.1, forward strand.
GCTTTTAGCTATACGTTCTCCCACCGAATATCGATTTCTGGATAATAAATTCAAAGGGAAATTGTACCTTTCACCTTTCATTAATATATAATACGATGATGATAGTCGGACAAAGTTAAGTCGATTAAAAAGGAAAGGATGGAACAGCCTTTCTTCTTCTTCTTCTTCTTCTTCTTCTTTTACTTTTTTGCCTTTTTCCGTTTTTGATGTCAGAAATTATTATCACTTATATATATATATATATATATATATATATATATATATATATATATATATATATATATATTTTTTTTTTCTCTTTTTTCGAACGAAAGGGGATATTTTCGATCGACCAATAATTAGACGTTCGACGAGAAACACGAGGATATTTATTAATAGTTAGAGTCATATGCATATTTCAATAGCGAAAACAAGTATATATACATACACACACACACACATATATATATATATATATATATATATTTATTTTTATAAATAATAAATTAGACAGGACATCGGAGTTGTTCCTGAAGGGAGAGAGACAGTCGATACGGAACCTTCTCGAAGTGCGGATCTGTCCGTCGTAAATAATTCTATTAATTTCAATCGGTCGTTATAGATGTCGATCAATTTTCAAAACACCAATCGATTGAACGTCTTAACCAATCATCTTTCGGGCAACGTTTTACCCGTAACTTCAGACGGATCTGAATTATCCTTACTATCCGAGTTATATGCCGTTTTTACCTGGATAATAGTATCGATATACGCAAGTGGTTGCGTCATTGGAATATTTCGCGTGCCCAAAGAATATGCCTTGAGAGAGTGTACGGTTAATTTAATAATCATCTGTGAGATTTTCTTCAATCTGTTTCATATGTACCGGCAAAGGAATCTTTTGAAACGATTGATCGAGTATTACAATCTTTTGTTTTCATTGGATGACGATTTATTAGAGAGCACAGTTGTAACTTACGTCGGACCCGTAGAAAAAATGTTGAAAGTTTATACGATCACTGAAGTCTGTTCGGTCGTACTTTGGATCTCAACGACATTTATAACGGTCTTTCAAAAGGAAGAATTTTTACACGAGGATTACGCTGTGCCGATTAGTTTTTTCACCGAGGGATCAATAACTCGTAACGTTTTCATCGTAAACGTCATCATCGAAATATTCGGATCCTTTTACGTGATTTTGAAGAAGGTCGGTACCGATATATACACCCTCCATTTGATACTATTGTTAACATCGCAATACAAGTATATAAGAATGAAATTCGGGATGGTATTTCGAGGAAAGGATAATTCCTCGAAATCGAAATATCTAAGGGATCGTGTTATCAAGAAAAAACTCGATTCGTTGTTCCATCATCATTCCGTCGTTGTCCGGTAAGTCGGCCGTTTGTTTCGTTTTGTAAAAGTATTGTCATTGTTATTTTTTTTTTTTTCTTCATTTTCCTTTTGAAAATCACACAGACACACGCTGATATATCGTAGTAAATGTCTCGTTTACTATTTCTTTTTTTTTTTTCTCCTTCTTTTCTTTTTCTTCTTTCTTTTCAGGGCCACGATCACGCTGAAAGAAATACTCTCGTTCAACGTCTGCGTCGTTCATTTGGATAGCGTCTTTCGATTTTGCTTTTTAAGCTTCATGTTCGCCGAGGTATTGTGTTAAAGATTTGTATTTCTCACGTAACGTCGTTATTTAATTTGATTCTTATAATTTTAGAACATGGCGGTGAACATAGAAGGATGCATAATAACATCGTATAGCGTTGCCGCTGTTTTACAATTGTATATGATTTGTTTCTATGTACAGGAACTTCTCGAAGCGGTGAGTCGACAAACGCGAAGAAATATCGATCGATACAATCGAAATCTCTTGTTGTTAAAGGTCACAAAATTGACGGACGACGCCTTCAACGAAGAATGGTATTCCTGCGAATTATCGGTTAAGAAAAATTTTCAAATAATGATACATGCGAATAAGTTGAAGTGTCAGTTAACTCCGTGTCAAAGCGTCGACCTGTCCCTACCATCCTTCATGCAGGTAAAAGAAAATCCCAAAGATAATGAAACTTTCATCGCTCGTTTCTAATTAGAATTTTTTTTTTATTGTTGGCGTTTTCTCTCTCTCTCTCTCTCTCTCTCTCTCTCTCTTTCAGATTATGAATCAAGCCTACTCCGTGTGTCTGCTCTTTTTGAAGATGAAATAAAACCGGTTTGATGGTGGAAGAAATGTGGCCCCCGCCCCCACCCCCACCCCCACCCCCTCAGCAAAAATATATCTCTCTTTAGGAGAATATCATTTTAATGAGGTGCACGTGCTATTACTACACCGAAACCGATTGTAATTGGGATCGATAAGATATTAATTGTATCGATGTGTATTTTTCCCCATCGTAGTTATGAATTTCGTTGAAGCATATAGATTGATTTTTTTTTTGTTTTGTTTTTTTTTTTTTTAAATAGTTAAGAATTTTGATAATCACCTTTCGTCTTGAAAGGTCTCGACGGTTGAGAGTAACCCTTCGAGCCGTTTCCATTGATGGCCGCAACACGAAATTGATACCAATGGCCTGTCTTCAATCGACCACGTAGAGTCGCGTGAGGTTTCGTAGAAACGTGTCGTACGGTCCATGAACTTAATCTCGATTCTAAATAACGTGGACCAATAAGATGACGTTCCTCCACTAAATATCTGACGTCCCCGTTAACGGATACGTTCGAATAAACATTCCCAATGTTTCGCCAATTAAGATGGATGAGATTACTTTTTTGTTGCCTTATCTGTAGATTTTGAGGAATCGGTGGTAAATCTGGAATATTAGAAAACACTTAGATCAAAGTACGATTAAAACGGTCGCGTTTAAATTCATTATGTTAAGTAAATTGAGATCGTTTCTTTTACCGGTTATGTTGTTCAAACCGACTGGATGCATACATGTGACTCCGCAATCGTGCGAGCAACACTTGGTCAACTCTGGACAACGTGAATCGTTGTCGCAAGCGATCAAACAAACGGCTTCGAAAGGCGACATGAAAGCAGTGTCAGGACAGTAACCAGGTTTCGAGTAATTCGACGCCAGACAATTTTCTATACACTGAAACAACGTAGAAATAATTTCTCTCCTTCGATAACGATGTTCCGAGATTTTCTTTTTCTTTTTCTATCGATCGATCCTTCAAACACTTTCACGTTATTATTACTCGAAGATATAACGCTTGTAAGTTACATAACGTGTTCTCGGTGAAAAGAAAGTGAAATAAAAAAGAAGATGAAATAAAAAAGATGAAAATTCGCGGTTAACGTATCCCGGAAGGATCGCTCGTACGTTTTCGATCTTCCCACAGTTTTTCTTTCCCTTCCTCCTCGTTGATCGTTGCTTGTCCCCGTGTGAAACCGATTTCGAAGCACCAAACGAGCTACCGAACGAGAACTCTCCGATCGTTGAAACGTATATGATTATCTTAAGAGTTACTTTGTAATGCGTCCCAGTTGAAATGGATTTCTTCGTTATCTTACCAAAAACTTACTTTTCGAATGAAGAAAAGAGAAAAGAGAGTTAAAGATTCGATCCATACGCTCGATATCGATCATCAATATCTTCGACTACTACAATTTCAATTTCGATATAATTAAAGAAACGTTCATTATAATTAACGTCACTTGCAAAAAATGAATATCCAAAATCGAAGCTCTTTAAAACTTTCATTTTATCTCTTGCCACGTAATCGAGTGCCCACCTGAAAAAAGTGTACATGAATTTCGATAACTGATAAATCCAATATACGTTGGTTTTGGAAACACGAAACTACGATTTCTGAATCATACCAAAGTCATTTTTTTCCGAATGGGATCTCACTGGTTCTTAACTTATCCACTAGCAGATGCAAGGACGGTTGAATGTCGGAAAACTAGCTTTTTCCTTTCCGATCAATGACTCGGAATGGTTCGAGGTTGGTCGGTGAGTAAAGATTTATGTTAGAGATATGTAAGTCTTCCTAAGAGGAAGAAATCGGAGGAAGGAAGGAAGAAAAGGAGGGAAGGAGGAAAGAAGGAAGGAAGGAAGGAAGGAAGGAAGAAAGAAATAGGAGAGGAAAAGAGGTATATAGATTTTCGATTCCCTTCATCCATCTCTCTCTCTCTCTCTCTTTCACTCTATCTCTATTTCTCTTTCTCTCTGTCTATCTATCTATCTATCTCTTTCTCTTTCCCTTTATCTAGATCAGATCCTCGAAGAAAATCCAGAAACGTTTTCAGCGTTAGTAGTGCCGAACACCGAGGGTATTCGCTCGGACTGTCCTGGCTGTCGCAGAAGAGGCATATATCATTCGAACGGTCGAAGAAACTGGTTCGCTTACTTATTGGCCTACTTTTTACGAGCAATGTAGAGAGGCGAGCGTGTGCTGCTTGCCTCGGCATCGGTGATCGTCCTACGGGGGCCGTTGACCAGCTAATGAGAGAAGTTCGCTAAGAAGATACCAGAAATGATTCCGACTGATCGACATTGTTATTATCGTAAAACTTCATTTTAATCACCCTTAACCCATTCCGATTTTATTCTCTTTTCTTTTTCTTCTTCTTACTCTCTCTCTCTCTCTCTCTCTCTCTCTCTCTCTCTCTCTCTCTCTCTCTCTATTCATCGAGCCATTGATTTCTTTCCTATTTAGATTCCACTTATAGAGTTTCCATCGTTTCTTTCTTTCTTTCTTTCTTTCTTTCTTTTGTTTTTTTTTTTTTGAATCGTCGAGGATACGATTGCAAGTTCATTTTTATCAAGTCGTTCCAAAAGAAGCGATTGATTTATTGAACGGATCGATATATTGTATTACGGTGCATCGTTGATCCATATTGGGATATTAGATGTTCATCTATCATCCTAACGTATCATTCTTTTTCTTCATACAGACGAGCAATTAGTTGCGACTGGTTGACTCGAAGTCAAGTTTAGTCGAGTTTAGTCCCGTCGTCTCGTCTCCCCTTCCCTCGCCAACCCTTATCTAATATCTCCTCACCTCACCTTGTCATGCCACGCTTCGCCACGTGTCGCTTCGTGACTTTTAACAAGTAATTGTGAAAGTTGCGCAAAGCGCGCAAGGATCATCTTGTTTGATGATACCAACGGGAATATCTCGAATCGTATATATGACCGGGATAACCTTTTCGTCTTCACAGTTTGGAACTTTCTTCGGATGACGAGCGAACGTTTTAGAGAAAGAGATAGATATATAGATAGAGATATAGAGATGGAGATAGATAGAGAGAGAGAGAGAGAGAGAGAGAGAGAGAGAGAGGGAGGGAGGCTCCGAAAAAAAATAAATACAAGAAATATTCAGACAGCAAAAATCGCATCGACGAAATCGATTAAAGCAAGAAAGAGAGAGAGAGAGAGAGAGAGAGAGAGAGAGAGAGAAAGAGAGAGAAAGATTTCATCCATCAGCGAGGCCTCGCATTATGCTCGAAAAGACGGCACACGGTGGTTCATGACCTTCGATTTCTCGAGAGTAGAGGTGCTCAAAAGAAGAGGAGGAAGAAACAGGAAAGAAGAAAGAGAAGATGGTGGTGGTGGTGGTGTTGGTGGTGGTGACGGTGGTGGTGGTGTTGGTAACTGTAGTGGTGGTGGTGTTGCTGCTGGTGATGGGATTGGGAAGGCAATGTTGAAGAGAAAAAGATGATGAAGAAGAAGAAGAAGAAGAAGAAGAAGAAGAAGAAGAAGAAGAAGAAAAGTACGAGGAAGAAAAAGAGAAGAAAGCGCGAAAGTTAACGAAGTCGACCGCAAAGGAACGCCGACGAAACGCGGCGATATTGTAAACTGAAATTGTAATCCTCCCGCGATTCGTACTTGAATTAAGCCCAAGAGAAGGCCCTATCACGACTTTGCTCTTGCAACTTTGCTCGAAGACCGGACTTGTTTATCTCTTTCTCTCTTTCTTTCTTTCATTCATTCTCTCTCTCTCTCTCTCTCTCTCCCTCTCTTACTTTCTTTTCTCCCCCAACCCCCGTTCTTTCTTCATCATCTTCTGCATCAATTCAGAATCAGGATCGCGTTGAGAAGAAAAGAAGGAAGCTTTTATCACCGTTCCCATTCGTTTTTCGATGACGACCGATCGTGGCGCCATTAACGAGGTGGATCGGCAGAAATCTCAATCTTAGCTCCTCTTCTTCTTTTCTCTCTCTCTCTCTCTCTCACTCTCTCTCTCTCTCTCTCTCTCTCTCTCTCTCTCTCTCTCTCTCTCTCTCTCCTTATAAAAGGATTCGTCGCGCGAAGATAGCCTGTAATTTCCAAGAGGGTAAATTAATGAAGTTTGTGTCCGAGAAACTTTTGGACCGCCCTCGATGGCCCGAAGCAACATTGTTAACGAAATTGTATGGTGATTCATGCCGGGTCAATTTTTTACCTGTCGCGGAAATGAATAACTTTCAAGCAGAGAAGTAACCGTCCTCTTTCTTTTTCCTTCTCTCTACCCCCCCCCCCTCTCTCTCTCTCTCCCCCTTTCTTCCTCTCTACCTTTTCTCAGGTCAACATGAACTCTCCGATGCAATCAAAGGAAAGAAGATATTAAAGGTAGCCTTATGGTAACCATAAAGTTGCACAGCAACTTTTGATTGAGAGATGAGCAATCTTCGATCATCGGTTATCTTTTCTCCCTCTTCTTCTTCTTCTTCTTCTTCTTCTTCGTCTTCGTCTTCGTCCTCCTCCTCTTCTTCTTCTTCTTCTTCTTCTTCTTCTTCTTCTTCTACTCCCCCCCTCCTCCTCCTCCTCCTCCTCATCCTTCTCCTCCTTCTCCCCCATCTTCTTTTTGCAACCAAATCGTAACCAACGATTCCGTTTAACGAACCCTTTGAATTAACTAGCAAGATACATCGAACAAATATCCATTAAAGGTTTTATGTAAATTCGAGATAAGATTCACCAACAACTTTACGACAAAAGAAGGAACGATAGTGAAGTATAGGCAGAAGATAAAGAAAACATTTCATCTCTTAAGGATGACGAAGCAATACGGCCAACAAGGGAGGCGTTCTCAGCTTGCTACTTTGAAGTCCTTCCACCGAGAAGCAAACACGTTTTCCAATTCCAACAGCGGCCAATCATAAACTTTGCGAAGTTCATTCGTGACACATACGGATGTTCATAATTCAACGAGCCGAGAAATGAAGTCCGATTTTGACACATGCTCGTGATCGATTGAGCCGAAGTACAACCGTAGATTTAACTTCGCGATAACGGGTTCATAATATGTTGCCTCGCAACATTCGAAGAGAGGCTACCCTTTTGAGATTCCATCGACATTGTGGAACGAAATAAAAGAGAAATAAATAAAAAAGTATTACGAAGAAGAAGAAGAAGAAGAAGAAGAAGAGAACAGAAAAGAAATTCGTAGTTGGACCGATGGATCCTCTGCTTTTTCGAGGAAGTGAAACTTCAATCGAATTAAATACAGTCTCCCATCGGGAGGGAAGAAAAAAATGTATATTTCATGAAATCACCATCGATAAAATCCACTTAGCGATATTCTATCATCGGACCCGTAAACGACATTTTTTAATCATCGTATTATTTCAATCGAGATTATCTTCGGTACGTTCGACCGCAAGGATTCTGAGGATGTTAGCCCGGCGTGTTTCGCGAGTTTTCCAAAGAGCAAACGGTGTACGATCTAATGTCACAGTGAAGATTGATCGTCGGTGCAACGGGGATAAGAACCTGTTTTCGATAATGTCGGAAGATACGTTTCTAGTCCGTCTATAGAGAGACAAAGAGAGAGAGATAGAGAGAGACAGAGAGAGAGAGAGAGAGAGAGAGAGAGAGGGAGGGCAAGAAAGAGAGAGGAAAGAGAAAGAAGATAACAAAAAGAGATGAGTAGAGGGAGTCACAACATTGGAACTCGCGTTACGCGTTACCGGTGTAAGCTTTTATAGGCTATTACTTCGGAGACTTTATTGCCACCCGCCAGTCAAAGCTTCAGGGCTATCTCCTCCACCTTTGTCATAGTCCTCTATACCGGTACAACCGATTGCCTCAATCATTGCGAACGTTATGCAGCCAAGAGAGAAAAGTGAGAAAGAGAGAGAGAGAGAGAGAGAGAGAGAGAGAGTATTAGCAATAAAAGAACTCATTGGAGTCACCCAATCGTAAGTCATATCTGTGCGTAACCGAGAACTCAAAATCTATAACGCGCCGATGATGATTTTCTCATCGACCCTTAAAATAACATTTGTCCTTGGATTAAAAGAAACTTTCGATTACGTTTCCGTTAATCGATAATCGGTATCGACTTTGAACAATATTTTTTCAAAGTTTAGAGACAATATTTTTATATTTTAACATTGGAAGGTAGGGAGGAATGGAAAAAAAGAATTATAAAAAATGGAGAGAGAGAGAGAGAGAGAGAGATAGAGAGAGAGAGAGAGAGAGAGAGAGAGAGACTAGTGCGTCGATGTTAAATATTAATGAACAGTCACATCCATTATGAAACGTGGAACGATTTGTAAGCACGCAGCTTGGATTTATCGAGGCAATGACGAGATACGAGTGAGTTAATCGTGTGTCGAGGAAATAAGAAGAAAAATAAAAAGAAAAAAGTAAGATAGGACAGGGAAGAGGGGTGGGGAGGGAGGTGGGGAGGGGGAGGGAGAAAAAAGAAACGAGAAAAGAAGGACAAAAAGCAGAAAAAAGTTTGAGGAAGAAAAGGAAAGAGGAGAAGGATGGGGGGGAGGAGGAGGAGGAGGAGGAGGAGGATAAGAGGTAGAAACACGAGATGGAAGGACAAGATCCAAGTTCCCAGGAAACCACGCTTACGTATAAACGGTTTGCTTGCATCGCGTTTATTTGCGAGGATCGAGGAATCTCTTTCCCCGGCACTTTCGCCCTCGAAATCGCGTGGATCCTTCGGCTCGATTAGCATTTTCGACGTTCCACCTCTTTTGCCGCGAGCGAACCCCATAAATCGTCGAGCGTGACGATGATTCAAGTGGACGCGGATTCAGGGACATTCGCATAATTAATTAGATGCGGACGAAAGTGCACAAAGCCTCGAACGCCGAATGATTCATGCTTGCTCCTGCTTGAGTTTAAGCAGAGACGATGTCGTGGTTCGCGCACGCATATATACACGCGTACACGCGTTT
>OU426860.1:4577052-4647052 GCA_911387685.1 Dolichovespula media
TTCGCGATAGCCATAAGCGTAACCTCGATATATTGATTTTCATTATTCTTCGAATTTTTATTTTCGAGTGAAATCGACGACAAATACCTATAAACATCGTTCGATGACTTATATTTCACTCAAATATATTAAGTGCTTCTATTAGTTCGACATTATTTTTTATTTCTGTATAGTTCTATGAGTATATACACACACACACACACATATATATATATATATATATATATATATATATATAATATAGAAATATCTTATATATCTCTTACCGTTCGATCAAGGTTATATTTAGAGTACAGCCAAGAGCATAAGCGAGGCTAAATTTATCGTTTTCCTTTGGTTCGTGATATTTCGCCAATAACTTCGACCATTGTTCTACCGAAGAAAATTTGGCGTACGTGCAATAGGCCCACAAACGAAACTCCTTCGACAGGTCATCTCTGAGAAATAATAAATGAAAATTTTAGTAATTCATTATCACAAATGATCATCGATTAATAACGATCGATAATTGTATTTACGTTAACGAGGTATCGTTTCGTAATAATTCGTCCACGAAATCAACAACGGATTTAATGCAAGCTTTGTGTCCCATTGAGCATGCCCATTTTGTCAGTTCGAACTTAAATGAACTCCAGGTATCGATATCGGTCTCGAACAAATTTTTTACCTTCGAGATGTATACGTCGTCGACCAATTTGCACGTTACAAACTGAAACACATTTATTCCAACTAAGTAAAATTTCTTTTTTCATGCCGATCCAATGTCTATTTCTATGCAAAGCTTTATATTTAGACATTTTAATCGATAAAAAATAATCAAAAATAATTTAACGAAGGAAAAAGGGAGAGACAAACGGACGGATACTAAAGTCAGGTAGATAGATAGATAAATAGATAGATAGAGAGACAGACAAATAGATAGATAGATAGATAGATAGATAGATAGATAGATAGATAGATAGAGATAGAAAAGAACAAACCGAGTTAAAGATTCCTTCGTGTCGTTTCTTTGGACGAGCAAAGGTATATAATCAAGGAGTCGAGTAGGTTTCGATTTATGTAAATAAATTCTTATTCTCCCGGTGGGTAGAAATGAGACAAAACGAAAAAAGAAAAAGAAAGAAGAAAAAATAAAATAAAATAAATAAATAAAAATAAAAAAGAACGAAAAAGAAGAAAGAGGCAAACAAGAAGATGAAAAAAAAAAAAAAAAAGAAAAAGGAAAGAAAGAAACGTAAACGGTTTTTCGACCTTTTTTGCAATGATAGTTTCTCCGAAAAGAAAACTGTTGCGTAGCAAAGTGGTTAATTAAGCGTTCTCGAGGGTTCGTATTTCGGTGCAAATAATGATTGAGTCTTTCAAGGGCTAATTGAACGTTGAATCGTAATGACAGGCGGCGGACGATGATCGCTTGTATTCCTGTCGAAGGGATAATCACTTGTTTTATGATGCTATACTTAAGACTTAACTGCACATAATAGGCGACATAACGCAGAACAACGTGGTAAACGATTTAAGCCTTTAAGCCTGTTATCGGCTATCTTGCATATCTTATCGTAGGTAGTAGCGGCATAAATTAATAATAAAATGAGAGAGAGCGAGCGAGAGCGAGCGAGAGAGAGAGAGAGAGAGAGAGAGAGAGAGAGAGAGAGGAAGAGAGAAAACACGTTTGGCTCTTTCTCGATCGGAAGAAAGAGAGAGAAATAGAGAGAGAGAGAGAGAGAGAGAGAATGAAACGAGGGGTGGGGATAGGGACGAGTAAAAGGCGTTCGTATAAACGTACATGTTTTTTAAAGATATAAAGTAATATCAAGAGAGATTGAAATGACGTTCTAATATGGATAAAAAAAAAGAAAAAAAGAGGAAGAAGAAGAAGAAGAAGAAGAAGAAGGAAAGAGAATAACAAAAAATAAAGAAACCTTTTTAGATGTCTCGCGTGAAAATATTTTGGCACATTGAAATTTCGCCAATAGTCGTACAATAATGTACGATATTATTCGTAGAATGTACATAATATCTATCTCTAATCACGTAGTTTATCGCTATTTTAATTACTCGTTTAATTATTTATTTCGTTCTCCCTTATATTTCCCATTATTTTTCATTTCTCTTTATTTTCCTCTGTTTTCTTCTTCTTCTTCTTCCTCCTCCTCCTCCTCCGTTTTTTTGTTCCTTTTAAAATTTTCATCTTCGATAATAAAACGAACGAGAAGCGCTTACCTTGAAAACTTGAGAATCCCAAAGACGATATTCGATATATTTTAAGGCAGCCTTAACTGACAACCACACGGTTTCCTCGGTATCAACGTTGAACTTGAAAAGTATCTTCCAGAGGAAAGCTTGATCGAGTAATCCTGCGTTGAACATGGCGAATGCGTCGTTCAGGATCTGGAGCTTTGTCGTATCGGGAAGGATATCGAATCGATTCGTCAAAAGTCTCCAATTTTCTACGTCGTAATTCACTCGGTACAATCCTGTGAAAAGATATATAAAAAGAGAATATTGAACTGTACAGGCTCGTTAACGTTAAATATCTTTTTTCTTGCTCTCTCTCTCTCTCTTTTTTTTTAAATTATTATCATTTTTTTTTTTTTCTTATTTCGTCCTTATACGAGATTATATTATACTACATTGTGACCTGTTTGGTTGATATTAAAGAGAATCCATTGATTATTGAAAATTGCTTCACTCAAGCCAGTATCATTAATCACCATGCGTCTTTCAAGCATCCATGCCTTCGGCAACGTCCCATCGAATCGCTGATCACTTTCGATTGTCCACGTTAAAGGGATGCACCATAATTCCTCGCTCGTACCACGAGGGTTTAAACTGTCCCTATAAAATCTCTCCTAAAAACAGCATCGATACTTTATCGTTACCTTGATCGTTACAAAATTTTCTATACTCGACGTATAGAAAAAGAGTAATGATAATTTCTTTTTCTTTCTTTCTTTCTTTTTTTTCTTTCTCTTTTTCTATACATAGATATATATATATATATTTTTTTTTTTATCGAGACCTGCGTCAGTTCGACAAGGCCGGTCACGTTATTTCTTATTACGTGAACGACCGGAAATCCTGCATGGTCGGTCCAATTTTTCATAATATTTCTCATAGGGAATTCCTTAGACGACCCCATAGACTTTATTCCCTCTTGAAATATATCCCAAAGGGCTTCCTGATCGGCGGCACCGTGACGATAAATATCGATGTATCTTTTGATCGATGAAAAAAAAATCGACTCCCCGAGAAAATGAAATATCATATTGACGAGACAATTGCCCTTTACGTATGCCGTCGAATCGTATATATCTCGTAATGGCTTTTTCATACTTAAATTGAGATACAACGGGTAAGCCTTTTCTTTCGCCTCACTCTCAAACATTTCACGATATTGCCTCGCCATAATATCCTCCATACTCCAAGACGATTCGATCTGAAAGTTGTAACCGCAATGGAAATTAAAGGAAATAAAATAAAGGGGAGGAGAGGTGGAGGGGGTGGTGGTGGTGGTGGTGGTGGTGGCGGAAAAAAGGAGAAAAATAAAAGAGAAAAAGAGAAATAAAATAATAACGAAAATGATCGTTCTCACCATGCTCAAAGCCTTGATACCGAAGAAAAAAGAAAAGCCTTCTTTTAGCCATACGTCGGACCACCATTTTGGCGTCACTAAATTACCGAACCATTGATGTGCCACCGCGTGCGACGCTATAATCGCGGATCTTAGCTTGCTATCGAGATGTTGCTTTTTATTTCGCACGAGTATGTTGTTCTCCCTGCAATCATAACGTCTTATATTATTATTTGACGTGCCAAACCGAACGTATTCGTCCTCTTCTTTATTATTTTCAACGACCATGAAAATATCTTTTTTGCTTAATAACTCTTTCGTATAATGACCGAGAACATGTATTAACGAGGATAAGATTTTTTTTCAAACTTGTTTGTAAATCGTATACAGGTCGTTACGAGAATTATCGTTGACAAATATGACAAGATGTAAGATTATAAATGACGATTCCGTTAATAAGAATATCGCTTGACTAACATTGAGAATTATTTTATATCGAGTAATTATTTCGAACGTATTTTCTTTTTTATTTTTTTTTCTTTTTCTTTTATAAACTCAAAACTCTAGATAACGATTATTCATTTGATTCCATCGATTTTGTAACTTCCTGTACATTATTCCCACGTATGTATACATATACATATATATACGCGCGCACGCGCACACACACATACACCTTATATATATACACGTGCATATACCGAAACGTAATGAGACCCCAATTTTCCATCGCTGAATATGCCAAACTTGGTACCGCTATCATGTCGAGCTTGTCCAAGTCGTAATGGAATCCCGTTAAATTTTGCATGAGCCGGACTATCCGAGGTATTAAATTTCCAATATACATGGTATCATTTTGCACGTCTTTTCTGGCGAACACATTATAAAATGGCCGGCCGGTAACGTTGATCTGATAACTTTGGAAGTCAGTCACCATGAAAGCGACCAGGTACGTCGACATTGGTGGCGTCTTATTGTAATGATCCCACACATAATTTGACATATTGGAACTATGAAATCATAAAGGTTACGTATTACATGTTAAATGTAATCAGTATCAATAATTACATATATATATATATATATATATATATATATATATATATATATATTTTCTTTGAAACGTTCTTTCATGGGATTTGAAGTTGATAAAGATTTACGGTAAATGCATTAACGATTGAGTGCACACTTACATTTTCTCGGTAGCAATAAGTATTGAATTTGAGTGAGTCCGCATGTCTATCGTTCGACCAATCGAGATTCGAAAAGGAGCCTTAATCGACGGCACGTCGAAGCACGGGAAAGCTCTTCGAGCGAAATCAGGAAAAAAATTCGATACGGCTATCCACCTGAAAATTTACCGAGAAATCGACGGAAAAATTGCACCTCTTGCCATTTTATTACCTCCCTTTCTTCTTATCTTTACTTAATTTTTTTTTTTTTACCCCTCCTACTTTCTTTTCTTTCGAGACATTAATTTCTTTTTTCTTTTTAATTCTTTTTTCTTTCACGCTCTCCTACGTTCGAATAACTTGTCACTAACCTCGTTATATTGGAGAGCTTGTTCTTGTACTCGCTACGAAACAATCCGATCGGTTCTTCGTTCAAATCGGCAGTGTATTCAATTCTCAGCACGTAAATTTGATTTTTGATCAAGAGTTGTAAGAGAAAAATATCAAGATAATCATCGTCCGAAATTACCTTGTAATTTTCTATAATGTACGACTTGTTTCCGGGACGAACGTTCGTGATTTTGACGTTATTTATATTTAATTTTCGAGAATGAAGCCGTATGTGTTTCGTCGGGTGTTTGCAATAAAGTTGAATCTTGACGTCACCGATGATACTAAAATTGTTCTCCGCCAATAACGGAATTATTTGCAATCTGTAGAAATAATCAATGGCTTAATGATTCCAGGTGTAACTTTTCCTCGATTTATATAGATACCTATATATATTTTCATCGTTCCGTTTTATCATGTTTCTTTTATCATATATATAACTATCATATATATTATATGCGTGTAGCCACAAACACACACGCACACGCACACACATACACATACGCGTACGCGCGCGCGCGCACATACACACACATACTTACGTATATTCCAACGGTTCAACCTGACTAGGAAGTTCGAAGCGAGACTGCTTTCTCAAAGCAGAACGATACCCGTTCGAATCAGAATGCTTACTGTTATGATGATTAACTAAAATCGAATTAACGAACCAATATATAATAAGAGAAGCGATCACTGTCGAGACTACTGCCATTAGGATAAATCGAATTTTCAAATGATAACATCTTCGCGGTTCCTCGTTAGTTATCTGCTGCCTTGTATAAGCTTGGAACGTAACTTCCGCGATATCTAAAAAATTCTCACAATTACCCAAAAGGATATCGGACTTTTGTAAGAATAGAAAACAAACGCGTGCGAAGGAACGAAAAAAAGGAAAAAAGAAAAAAAAAACCATAAGAAACTACCTGGTGGTCCCGTATGATTTGCCATAGGAGATCGTTGCCTTGTCGATTCGTATTCGAAAAATAAAAATAAAAAAGGGAGACAAAAGTTGGATCTCTAGTCTCAAGGGATTGTAACCACCGCAAGAGCAAACGACGACTGACCACTTCCGAAGTCAAGACGTCAAAGGTTTACGTTCAACCAGATGCTATGTCCAAAAATATCCGTACACTTGTAGACACCATGTTACGTTTACCAGTTCGATATATACCGTTTCATTAAGACTCATCTTTTATCTCTCTCTCTCTCTCTCTCTCTCTCTCTCTCCCCTCTCTCTTTATTTCTTATTAGTATAAGGAAAAATATTTTCGATCGATTTTCTTTATCTCCTTTAACGAGGAAAAAATAATCACACGAATTCATCATTTGAAACGTTAAGATGAAAAACTCGAGTACAAGAACACCACGTTGACTTGAATAACGAGAGACTGATTTAACTGATTTAACTACCTCACTACTGGTCTACGGTAATGTCGAACGGTTAGAAGATGATCGTGCTGGAATCGTGGGAGTCTAATCTATCTTTAATACGCTGATCCGGCAACGTTTAAGGTACACTACGCGATCGTAACACGCTTTAAGCTCGCTGGTTAAGCTCACGCTATACCATACAATTTCTTCGCCGTTAATGACAAAACCAGAGACATCCTTCTTTCGGATCTGGACCATTACCACTACTAATAACCCTGTATTATCTCTTTTGTCGTGGGAATCTTTCGAGATGTACGATCAAATCGTTTTTATTCGACGGACGACAGCTTTATCGAATGAAATCTATGACGGATTCAGTAACTTGCTTGTAGGAAACTGTCGGTGACGTTTCTTTTTTTCTGTTTTTCTTTTTTTTTTTTTTAGAAAATTAAAAAGAAAAAAAAGAGAGAGCAAAAGGAAAGAAAGAACTTGAAGAACCCTTGATTACGTCGAACTTCGAAGTATCATGAACGTTACAAAATAATTCAAATGGGGATCGATGACGTTAATGACGTTACGAGCATGGAATTGCACGCTGTCTCTCTCTCTCTCTCTCTCTCTCTCTCTCTTAAAGATATTTGACCGCGATCGAAAGAGTCGAGTAAACAAGGACATTTTTTTAAAGTCGGATCCAGTCGTTTTCTGAACAGACTGCTTGGCACCGCCGACCAGAAAGGTGTCTCGTATTTCAAGGAATTTCGTTTCCTGTAAAACGGTAGAGTAAGAAGGACGAGAAGCGAGAAGAAATACTTTTGAATGAGGATAGAGAAACGGGGAGGTGGTCCTTCTTTTTTTTTCCTTCTCATTCACTCTCTCTCTCTCTCTTTCTCGCTCTATCTCTTATGGTTCGGTACAAATGAAAGAGAGAGAGAGAGAGAGAGAGAGAGAGAGAGAGAGAGATCAGAAAGGAAACTAAACAATACCGATGACTAATGAGGGGGTATATGACCCATGGAAAAGGACCTGACCCATTCTAACACCCAACCCACTTTTCTCCGATGTTTTCTTAGGTGCCTTACTCCCTTACATTTTGTACTTTTTTCTTCTTCTTCTTCTTCTTCTTCTTCTTCCTTTTTTTTTGTTTTTATCTTTTCCCTTTTCCTCTTTCGTAAATTTTACTTACGGCTATGGTCGTCGACGTATTATATAACGGCCAAGTCCATCAATGAAATTTCTCCGATCGATCTATGAATGAATGCATTGAAACGGGTTCTTCTTCGTTTATCTCATTCATTTCACCTCTTTTCAATTCACAATTCCGAACCTCCCTTTTCATTCTATATTTGTTTTCCTTCTTCTTTCTTCCTCTTTTTTACTTTTATTCTTTATCTCTTTCTTTCTTTCTTTCTTCCTTTCTTTCCGTTTATATTCGAAAGTAGACACAAAAAGGGAACGTCCATCCTCCGTTACGATTATTTTCGCAATATAAATTCTCGAGGAGAGAGAGAGAGAGATAGATAGATAGATAGATAGATAGAGAGAAAGAGAAAGAGAGAGAGAGAGAGAGAGAGAGAGAGAAAGGAAACGTCAAAAGCAAAACGCCAGACCTTTCTAATTTAACGCGACGCGAGCATGCCTCTCGATCGGAAGTCTTTCTCGCATTCCAAAAGGGCGGATCTTTCCGGGCATCCTCTTGCAAAAAGATATTAGGTATATCCCATCCTCTTGCTCTCTCTCTCTCTCTCTCTCTCTCTCTCTCTTTCTTTGACTTCTTTTTTCTTGATAGACAGTCAAAAACCGTATGTACCACAGTTTTATCACAAGAAAAAAAGAAAGAAAGAAATGGAACAAGAAGAAGGAAGCAGGGGACGTGGACGAATAACGACGTGAGATAAAACAAAAACAAAAAAAAAGAGAGAGAGAAGAAAAGAAAAGAAAGGTAGAAGAAAAAAATTATAACGCATACAATACATATATTACTTCGTAAAAATATTCATGTATTCCTGTAGACGAGAATGGAACGGGGCATCGAACTAAACTTCTATATCTCTTTACGAGAGCACAGGATCGATAATATTCAAAATGTATATAACAAGACGTGAAAGGATCATTTAATGAAGCTTATCATATTTAATTATATACCATTTGACGTATGAGACATATAATTATTACGTAACTACCACTGCTCTCTCTCTCTCTCTCTCTCTCTCTCTCTCTCTCTCTCTCTCTCTCGTCCCTGTCTTTTTTCCAATATCCAGAAAGCGCATGAGGACTCCTTAACTTCGAACACGGTAAACTTGATCAATTAATATTCGAAACAAACGACGTTTCATCTTATAATCAATTTCTACGATTGCAATTAAAATATCTTCGAATGAATCGAAAATATCTTCTTTCTGGACAATATATCACGAACGATTAATTCGTATAATTAAATGTAAATCTCCGAAAAAGTTAGTCGCGTTCTCTCATATTTTCTAAACACGCTCGTATTTCTAGACAGAAAAAAAAGAAAACGAAAACGAGAAAGAAAAAGAAAAAGAAAGAAAGAAAGAAAGCGAGGAGGGGACAAAAAGAGAGAGAAAAAAGGTGGGAAAAAAAAAAAACATAAAAGATGAAAATCTTTCCGTCCCGCCCATCCTCTTCTTTCGCGAGAGATTTCGACCAGTTAATATTTTCTACGTGCTGTAAGACGCAACGACGATTGGCCCATTCCGAAGGAACCGTAACGAATATGTTCCAGCATCTTTCCAGCCCTCCTCCCACATGCAACGCGTTCCTCATATCCTCGCCTACGTCCACCCTAGCCTTCTTCTCTTTGCCATAACGCTTTGCTTTCAAGATACTCAACTACGACGTATGCGTTTCTTTGACATTTCCAAGTTGCTTCTAATACAATACGCACGACGACTCTCTTCCAATCCTAGAGCGTTCATCAATATCTTTATTTATTCGTTCGTTCGTTAATTTGATTATCAGGAAAAAAAGAAAAGGAAAGAGAAAAAAAAAATTACGAGCTGCGTATATATATATATATATATATATATATATATATACACGTATATCTAATATTCGTGAAAAGTGAAATCGTGCGGAAATATTCGGTTCTTCTTTTTTCTTTTTTTTGTTTTGTTTTTGGTGCGTTCTTTTTTTTTTATTCGTTGGAAGAGATAATCAGAAAAGGATAGAGAAAAGAAGGAAGAAAAAAAGAAAGGATCTCCTTCCGTCTTAACGTTCCTCAAAAATGGAATCCTGGACGGACAACGTTAATTCGAATCAACGCTTATCCGATGAGATTTTCGAATCTTCTTACTTCGATCGAGAGAACTTACGAATCGGAACAAATTGCGAAACGTTCTGGAATCACAAGTACTGGAACAGATCTTCCAGTTCCTCGAGCATTGTTAGCACCTCAAGAGAAATGGGTCAGCTTCTTGCTCCGTATAATGTCACTGGCAGTTACTCGCAGAACACGGATGCCAATCAGAATTATCGTCTTTACAGGTACATACAGTTTAAAAGACATTTCTATACAGAAGTAGATTATTATATCCGATCGATTATTATTATTATATTTTTCTATTATCGGTTTCTTTCTTATTTATCTTTTAATTTAGAACATATATATATATATATATATATATATATATATATATATGTATATATATATATATATGTATATACATATATCTTTCAATA
This sequence comes from Dolichovespula media, assembly GCA_911387685.1. Lineage (NCBI taxonomy): Eukaryota > Metazoa > Arthropoda > Insecta > Hymenoptera > Vespidae > Dolichovespula > Dolichovespula media. Next base: position 4,587,256 of record OU426860.1, read on the forward strand.
AATTGAAAATATCTTCTTTCTGGACAAGATACCACGACGATTATTCGTATAATCTGCATATCTAAAAATATATATCTAATAAATCTATATATATATATATATATATATATATATATGTGATTAAAATTTATAGATTAAAAATTATATAGATAAAAAATGAACGATTGGAATTGACGTGCCAAATCGGAATGCTTGACGTTTAATATTTTCTTCGAAGGTGGGGACAATACTACCAACGAAGCGATCGGGACGACTCGATGGGTGATCCCTCTCGAGATTTTTTTGGCGAGAAAAACATCGACAGTCAAGTTACTACCACGGCCACGGTCATTCGTGCGGGTGAAATTTTACACTTTCAAAGTAATTTGCAAAATAATCTTATCGACTCTGAACGACGAGACACAAAGTTTCAAACTTGGCCGACGGCTCAATCTCAACTCGATCTTCCTAACTTTTCTTGCGAAGAAGAACCGTCTTCGGTCGATCACGGTAAGTTTATACACATAAACACACACACACATAACACACACCTATGTATATGTGTGTGTGTGTGTGTGAACACTTAAATGAGAGTCTCTCATTTTCTTACAAGAGAGAGAGAGAGAGAGAGAGAGAGAGAGAGAGAGAGAGAAGTATTGCTTCGAATTTAAACCTTGTAAAAGTACGAGAATACGTACTAATTAAATGATCGATTAAATCGATCAATAAAAAATCGAAATCGTTTATTATCCTTCGTCGATCTTTCTCAGAAAGGAGAAGAAGCAAGTTCTCGATCGGTGGAACATAAAAACGAGAGATTTTTACGAGGGGCTTTCGCATTCCAACGACATTAGCTTGTTGATAATCCGTTTGCATTAACCGCGTTTATGGCTTCGCCGTCGCCGATGCGGCTGTAACGGACCCAGTGTAGCCTAAATATTTATGAGCAGGTTATATCAGCATCGGTACTCATTAACCCGCACGATCTTACGTAAGAAACGTGCCTAATTGTCGACCCTTACTTCGACTTTACTACCACGTAATCGCGACCATTCGCATGCATAGAAATGAGTATCCCATTTTGTGGTATACTAATGTAAAACCAGAGAGATTTTTCATGATCAAGGAGAATACAGAAGGTTGAAAAAATTTCTCTCCGAAGATAAATTTTATATAATACCTTCGATCAAACGGGAACATTAAATGTTCTCGTTTTTCATCCAATTAACGTATACAAACGTGATAAATAAGTAAAAATTTCTAATGAACGTGGAATATATAGTTAATTCAATGAGAATTATCGAACCGATAAATTAGAATAAATTGGTTTTGTTCCGTTCGATTAAAAGGAATTTCGCAATATTGACTTAAATATATATCGTCTTACCTTATCAATGATGTAATTAATCATACATTTTATTGAAGAGAAAGATCGTGAATTTTATCATCATTGATTCTTAGAAATCGAATTATTACGCGTTTCGTTGGCTTTCAAAAACGTTATCGTTTCTCGTTGTCGACATCAACGAATTTCAACGATTTACGTCAGCCGGTAATTAAAGTAGTCAGCCATAGAAACAAAAAGGAGGAGAGTAAGAAAAAGTACGAAGAGAGAGAAGAAAAAAGGTCTAAAGATCCTTCGTCATGCTGACACACCGGAATTCTAAGCGGCGATTTAGATATTTCTCTAAACTCGGACGCGATTCAATTAAGTTTCACGTTTTAGAAGCGGCATCAACATCACACAAGGGTTTATCAGTCGGCACGGCGCACTACTCGTGCAATGACGCATCGAATATGCGGCTATTTTCATCAGCCACGCGGCATAAGACGACAAAAAGGTCGGCCCGCGATGAAATTCTCTTGTAGTTCCGCGAAGTGGCAAGAAAATCGCTCACTTTAAGGAATGACTCGATCCTACTTAACCACCGATCAGATTTATATATATATATATATATATATATATATATATATATATATATATATATTCTTTTCTTTCTTTTTTTTTAATACTTTATTTCATATGTACAAGCAGATCTTTTATTCGCATGAAAAAATAAAAGAATACTTGTATTTTTTAATATTACGATCGAGCTTATTAAAATGTTACTTCGATCGTTAATCTGTCCGTTAATTGTTTTAATCGTAGAAAAGACAAGAAAATTAAACAACAATACAGTCGATAAACCACGAAAAGAAAGGACAGCTTTTACGAAGCAACAGGTCCGTCATTTGGAGTGTGAATTTGCGCACAGCAATTATCTTACGCGTTTGCGCCGATACGAGATCGCCGTTGCGTTGGATTTAACCGAACGTCAAGTAAGAATTATACTCGATTATGATTGTTTGTTTTTAGATGTTCCATATGCTAACATATAAGAAAAAAAATTTACCGATAAAACTCTGTCTATTTTTATAGGTCAAAGTATGGTTTCAAAATAGACGCATGAAGTGGAAGAGAACTAAAGGAAATACGGCCAATATACGGGAACGTAACGCTGTGTCTTAATACGCTTGATATTCAAACATAAACATATGTGATTGTACATAAATAGTTAATATTAATTATTTACTCGTATTATTCTATGTAAATGCTTTAAAAATTTGTACATTATCTAGAACGAATTGTCCATTGAAAGAGTTTTAAATATTTTAATTATCAACTTGTTCCACAGGTGGAACAAAGAAAAAAAGATAAGAACGCTGGATAAAAATCACATTAACCAGTTAAAATATTATTTTATTTCGTTTCTTTCGCTTGCTCGTCGGGAAGAACAATCGAATCGAATTTCAAGTCAATACCTTTCTCTTTCAATTTGTTCTCCAACTTTGTTAGACTTCTTAAATTCTTTTTCATATATTTCTTGTGTTTCTCGTCGCTTATAATAGAATTTCTTATAACCGTTATCTTTCTTCTATTTATTACTTTTGGATACCTCGTCTTCGTCCAACTTTGTCCAAAGAAGAAGCCTACGTGTTGTTTCTCTGGTGGTATATATGTGGCTACAAATTGTCGTATAAAATATAGTAATCCTAAATTTCACTTTGTTTCAAACCAATATAAATCTGAGTATAATACCTTTCAATAATCTACCGCACATTAAATAATTATTCATCGTTTCTGCTGCTATCTTAGCTACCTCGGGATGTTGGAATTCAATGTAACCATAACCTCGACTAATTCCAGTCTACAAGGAATCAAAAGGAACATAATTTACATAATTGCGTAACATATATCTTTATGTATAATAGGAACAAAAAGATATATATGAAAAATCCGTACCTTGCTAGATCTTGCAAGCCTAACTTTAGTAACCCTACCAAATTGTGAAAAATAATCTTTCATTTGGTCCTCAAAGAATCCATGCGGTATATGGCCAAGATATATAACTCCCCTACTCGACTTAAATTCCCATTTCTTTTTAGCAGCTTTCACGGTGAAAGATTCTTTCAGATTATCTTTTGCTGACCTTTTTTTGATCTGTTTTTTCTGTAACAGCACGTAAAATCAAGAATATATTTACATTAATATTAAAAAAATTTTTAGGATACATAATATACATGTAAACACGTGACACCTAACCTCAAGTACTTCTTTAACATTTTTCACAGCTTTCCGTAGGGTCGATTCTCCAGAATTTGTTGATCCTCTCGTTTTATCCTTCACAGCTTTCTTAAGTGCTGTGTCTCTTAAGGTGTTCGTTTTATTTTTAACTTTCATTTTGATAAATAATAATTCACGTATATCTCACACACTGGTGCGCAGCAAGCAACAAGCGACTTCGCTTCGAGGCGAAACTAGAGACATCTAGGTTTACCCGTTAACACGAAGGTTTTCGATTGGTCGAATTAAAATGTGGGAAAATTCAACAGCTTTACCTCTTCATCATTTCCATTTTTCTGAATGAATTTATTCAATTTCCGATAGCTTATAAAAGTTCCCTGAATACAAATGTGCACGTTTTATATTTAAATCAACAACGTATAGGTAAAAGATCTGGATCTATGAGATGGAATGGAAAGATTACTTTAAAATATTTATACCTTTAATGGAAAATATTGAAAAGAAGTAAATAAAGAATGACGAAAAAAAAAAAAGGAAATAAAATAAAATAAGGAAAGCAAAATACAAATTGAACTATCCGATAGAATTAAATCTCTCCCATTCAAACTTCATATTGCATCCATTTCTGTTCGTATGTTTTGCGAGCTTACGTGCATATATACGTCATAGATTTATCCAACATTTATGCGCCCTCGCGTTTCCCTTTAAATGCATGACCTATCCGTTAGCCTTTTCTATCCTTTCAACCTTTTTACCATTCTGCTTATTGTCGATTCCAGCCGGCTTTAAAAAATTCAACAATTTATTTTTGAAAGTCCATTTGAAAGCTAAAAATACTCACAAATTTCCAATCTATTCTATTTCCTTAATAAAATATTAACATGAAATATCTGTTATTTAAAATCAGTATAAAAGTTTATAACGATATAGGAGGAAAAAACGCTAAGATTTCCCTTTTTATAGGTGGTAGTATATCTCTACCGGTATTCATCCCTTTTCTTAAGAGCATGGAAACTCATTCTCAGACATTCTCATGCCGGGAAAGGTATTTTGAAAATCTTAATATTCGTTAATGTTGCGCGATCGCAACCAAAGTTTCCATGGAGGGAGACGGAATAAATAAGAAGAGGAAGGGAAATAAAAGATAAAAAAAGAGAAGAAGAAGGTGCAATAGAGAGGAGGGTAAATGGTTGAAAAAGAAATCACTCGAGAATGTTATAAAAAAAATCAACGACCTTCGAAAGATTATACTAACAATTTTTTATATTTCTTCTTCTTCTTCTTCTTCCTCCTCCTCTTCTTCTTCTTCTTCTTCTTCTTCGTTTCATGAATATTTCCAAAATACTTTAATAGATTTTCTACGAGTCTTGGCTAGTTATTAGTTTATTGTATACTACGTTGCTCTTACATCCAATCTCATACCTAAAGGTTTCCTAGTGAAAGAAAATTTTCTGAAGGATGTTGTAAAGAGGGTGAAGAGGGAGAAAGAGGTGCGAGGAGTAGCGATGGTAGCACGCCATTGCGCACGCATCTTTGAATGAACGAACATGCTTTTCAAGGCTTCAGTATCTCCGGCGAGGTCCGTGAGAACGGTACCCAACGAAATCTTCTGGTTTTATTTCGACACAGTATATCTCGTAACATCAGTCTAAAGGGGAAAAGTGTTTTTTTTTTTTATTATTATTATTTGTCGATCGAGCGATAAAAGAATATCTTTGTACGTTGATCGAATTAAAAAGTAACACGAGAAGCAAAACAAAAAAATTTAATGATAAAAATAAAAAGAATAAAAAAAAATAAAAGGAAAAGAAATGTTCCCCCTTTTTTTTTATTTTCACTTTTAATCGATTACAATGATCGATCGTTTCTTTCGGATCGTTCATATCGGACATTCGAGGATAACAGAATCGTAATAATCTCGAACCCTTTCCGTTTCCTATTTCTAGTGAAATTTTAATTATGGTGTATGCTCGACGGTTGCGATTTCTCGATAAAGAAAGGAAACGTGAAACAAGGGTTCGCGCGGGTATTTTAATAAATTTTTTTGAATGTTTCAGATTAAAGTTCGAATGTCGAAATTAGAAGTGGTACACTATCCTTCTGTCAGATTATCATAATGTTTAATCCTATGCCACTTAGGTGTGCTTTAAATTAATAATAAAAGTTCTCTCTTTTCATTTTTTTCTTCCATGTTAGTGTAAAAATAATGTGCTCGTTCTTCATTGACTTTAAAAATTGTTCAATCGTGGATCATCAAGGATCGTAGAAGAGAGGATATAATCGTCGAATTTATCGAAGATTTATAAAAGAACGTTGAGATAACGTTATTTCCATGATAACAAAATATCGATGTGATAGAGAAGAAAGCGAGACTAGATTTACATTATGATCGAAAATTGATCCTGGATATAAAAGGAGAAAGATATTCGATATTATCGTCGTGTTATCTTAATGCAAGTTTCTTAAGGATAACGGAACAACAGGAGAAAGAAAAGGCTTGGAATTTTTAAAGGCGCATCTATCTTAACTTAGATTTCAAGAGGATTTCCTATTAGTATAGTAGCAAAGCGTGCTTGACAATACTCTTAACGAGACTCTTCAACTAACAATAATCGTACGAAATAATACATTCGAGAAGAGAAGAAAAATAAAAAACAAAAAAAAAAAAGAGAGAAAAGAAAATAAAAAGGAAATGGAGAACGCGTAATACGATTTTGAAATTGGAATCGATTAAAAATATCAATTGTTTGACTCGCTCTATCGTATCATTTTAATTCCGCTCGGCATAAATCTCATGATTATATTAGTACATATTTATAGTAGAAAACGAAACGAAATCAGTTCGAGCTCATTGAATCGTTAAATTCACATTGGAAATATTCATTATCAAGAAAATATTTCGAATTTGTTTGCGCATCGCTTATTAATTTGATTTTAACAAGTTTCTCGTGTGAAAATTCGGATGGGATCCCTCATAAACTGACGATTAAATAAATAACGTTTATTTAAATCTAAAGAGCGGAGAGGACATTATTTCTCACGATTGAAATTGGAGAAAATATTTTGTGAAGAATATCGGATAAAAATATCGGATATAAATATGAGTAGCTTCAACAGATCACGTTTGTACAATTGCACTGCGTCGATCCTCGGACTTAATATAACTTCGTTATTAAAGTTAAATCGTAGCGAATTATTTATCGTCATCGAAGAAGCTTTAGAAAATTCGACGCAAAGAGATGCCCTTCCCGATGCACTTTCCGATTGTATCTTAGGTGTTCAAGAACCACCGTTCGATTTACCTTGGTGGCAGAAGCTTTCATGGTCGTTGATATACGCTATCATTTTAGTGGTTGCAACCGGCGGAAATATGATCGTTATGTGGATAGTGCTTGGTAAGGAATTTATCTTACGTACTTCAAATTTATATTTAATGTTTTTATCGTAATTATTGATATCGAAAACTCGGAACGACTTTATATCGTTCGATGAGATAAACGAGACATAACGATAACGAAATATCGTGGACTCGTCCTTTCTTACACATCTTTATCTCTTGCAAGAAGAAAAAAAAATCATTAAAAATTTCCAGTTCGATGGTATATCACGAAATCTTTTTATTTCTCGATCATGAATTATTTTAATTTTAAATTAAAAATCCTTCACGACGTTTATCCGTAATCATCGGGACAATTCGTTGATTAAAATTTCTCAAAACTTCTCTAGACTTTTTACTATCGTTAGAAGAAGAACAAAAAAAAAAATTAACAAGAGAAACAATTCCTTTACTCTCTCTCTCTCTCTCTCTCTCTCTTCACTTACGTTATAATTTCTATAGTATGACCTCGTTTTTATCGTAGTTTAATATCGATACAGAAACTATTCTACTTACATATGCTGTCATGCTAACGAGAAAGTCGGCTTACGTGGATATTTACGAAAGGTATGTTGTACGAGTACGTAGATGATTACCAAGTAAGAAAGCACTGTCGCGACAATTCCAAATTAGATCGGTATTCTCGACGTCGTTGCAAAGTATTCTGCCAGCGAAAATGTACCATCGAATTTATCTTCTCGAAGTAGATAACATCTTACTAACGAGATTCTCGAGCGTACAAAAGTCTACGCCAATCTTAACATTTTTCTTTCTTCCTTTTCCTTTGATTTTTTTCTTTCTTTTTTTTTTTTTTTGTTTTCCCCCTAGTCGTGTCGTAAACGAACCAATTATTTTTACATCCACGTGAAATGATTTGTCATTGAGATACATATAGGTATGGGTGTAGGAAAAAAATATGGAGATCGTATAATCGATCGGGAATACGTAAAAAAAGATATCACGTTACAAGAATGATTTACGCCCTTCAAGGATTTTCTTTTCCTGGAACATATATTTATTACCGTCATAAAGATACTCCTTTTTCTGTATCACGATATACTTAGAAAGACACAGTTATGGATAAAAAGGGTATCTCCGACATATATTTCACGTTAACAAATCCTATATCTTTCGAATTTCCTATCGTTCGATAAAAATCCAAAGTATATGAAACAGACGAAACAATATACATACATACATACATACATACATATATATATATATATACAAAAGAAAAAGATAAAAAAATGTGGCGAGAAAAGTTGTCCGTCATAAAAACAATTCAATTGCCCTGAATATCGTACATAATATAAAGATAGAAGATATCTGTAAAATGGAGAAAGGAAAGGAAAGGGAAGAAAAGAAACAAAAAAAAAAAAAAACAAAAAAAGAGAAGGAAAAAGTTTTAATAAAGTTTTAACTTCCGACGGAGAACAAATTTGAGATTTTTCCAATTTCTTCGAACGGCCACCGATGGGGATGAATTTTTTTCTTTCTTTGTTTTTTAACTTTTTTTTCCCCTCTTTTTTTTCTGCGCAAAAGGGTCTACTATTATTTTGAAAGCTGCAAAATATGTCACGGAATGGACAGACAAGTTTTTAGTAGCTAGCTACGTGATTTCGTACGGTCGAAAAAGTCGAACGTGACCATGCCAATGTTTATCCACTTTCAGTGTTGAGAAAGGTTCTTCTCATAAAAGATTCTTTAAGAAAGAGCGGACGAATATAACTTTTCCTAAAAGTAAATCGTTCTAAAGTCCAAACGCTTTTTTCTTTCCTTTCTTTTTTCTTTCTTTTCTTTATTTTTCCCTTTCCCCCCCCCCTCTCTCTCTCTCTCTCTCTCTCTCTGTTTCGTGTAAAATCATTAGAAGTCAGAAATTTATTAGCATATCATAGAAAATTGAATGAACCGTTTTCGTAATATCAAACAAAATATTCTCTTACTTTTTCGATTCTCTCTCTTTCTCTCTCTCTCTCTCTCTCATTGATACCTCTTTTTCATCGTAAATTAACATGAAAATGCATTTCGAGCTATTTAAATCTATGAGAAGGAACAGGTAGAATTTAATTACAGAAGAAAAATAAAACATATCCGTTTATCAACGTGAAAATATATTCCCCTCTTGTGAAGTTTTCACCCTTACAACTCGTTAACTTCGAAAATTTCCACCCTAATGTTACGGCAGAAATTAAAATAATCTTTAGCTCCCAATTGAGAAATGTTTGATGATTAAACATTTATACCATATACGTATATACGTTACTGTGTGTAAAACGAGTGTACGTGAAAGGCTGGAAAAAAAAGAAGTTGTATGTATGAATATCATGATTGTACGTTTCGCTATTGATCTTCCTGTGTGTGAAGGAGGGAGAGAGAGAGAGAGAGAGAGAGAGAAAAGAAGAAGAAAAAAAGAAAAGAGAGAAACAAACATGCTTTCTCCCGTAGATATTTATTTATGTTTGATGAGAGACAGAAAGAAGGCCTTTTTTTTTTTAATTTATAAATGCCATCAATGCCGTCCGTGCGTGTCAATAATTCAATAAAGTGAATCCCTCGTAAAAGGTTACGTATTTTCATTGACAAATTCACAAGCATAAAATGGAAGAGAATGCACTATCAAAAGGGATACGATGGATAAGAGTAATAAAAACTTTTGCAACTCCGTCAAGGAGAAAAGCTATATCTATGATCCTTTAGAAGTCCTTCCCCTTTTTATAGACTGGATTTTTCTTTTTTTTTTTTACTTCCGTGATTTTTGTCCCCTTGAGGGTTACCGCAAATTCAATGAGGTGACACGTGTCGGTAAAAGGCATCCCGCCTTTTTTCTTTACCACTTTCGCTAAAACTTTCCTCATATTTTAGGTCAAATGAAAACGGGCTGTTGCTAAAAGTTTATCTAACATTTATAATGATCACTCTCTCTCTCTTTCTTTTTCTCATTATGATTACATTATTACATTATGGAAACAAGTATATGTATTGAAATGAAAAAGTTCCCTCTTTTCATTTTATAAATTGTTTTAAATTTCTCTCTCTCTCTCTCTCTCTCTCTTTCTCTAGTGAAAAATCCTTGTTATTTTTCCTAAACTAAGAGAGAAAAAAGTAGACAGAGAAAGCTGATAGTCGATATAAAATGGTTAAGAAAGCGTTGAGAGTTTGATAAATATGTTTTTCGTTCAACTATCGACTCTATGAAAAGTGAGCATTATTAAAGGTTGCTGTTGAGTTAGAGCGACGAGAATACGATCGATCTTCGTAACTAATAACGTTTGTCTAAATACAGATCAAGTGATCACATATATATATATATATATATATATATGTATGTATGTATGTATGCATGTATGTATGTATGTGTACTTATAACAGGCAACTTATATCATAAAAATTTATTTGTTTATATATTTTTTTAACTACTCATTTTTTTCTCCTTTTTTCATCCCAACGATTTTCCACTAAGAACAGCAAATTTTTCGCATTACGAACAAATTTATTATAAGCTCGTTGGTACCTGCGTAAAAAGCTGAGTCAACACGGAGGGAACTTGCTTATTTTATTGGCGGAAGAATTTAATGACTACTCAAAATTGCTTTCGCGAAGATACGTAAAAATGTTTAACAATTTTAGAATGCTCATCGTGACTCTGGCTCATATTTGTCAATTTATAAAAAATTATAATTATATTTTCCAAAATAACATATAAACGATATCTCCTCGAATATATTGTTAGAAAGGTGTCGTGAATTTGCATAAATGAAATTGATTAGAGAAACACAAGGATATTTTGAAATAATTACGTATACTTTCGAGATAATTGCGTATACTTTCGAAATAATTACGTTTACGTTTGTGATTTTAATGACTTTATTTTGAGAAAGAGAAAGAGAAGGAGAGAAAGAGAGAGAGAGAGAGAGAGAGAGAGAGAGAAAATAAGAAATGTATAAAGACAATTTTTTTCGAGTTATTTAAATTTTTTTCTCGTTTATATGAGGGAGTGGGGGCGGGAAAGAATGGAGAGGGATATTAAAATTTCATTGTTGTCATGGACGATGCTTCAAACTGTGCCATCCAGATGCGCCAAAGTACATTTTATGAATATTCAACTATCCTTCCTCTTCTATCTCGACGATAACAAATTCATTTTTTCCACTTTATTTATTATTATCCTTATTGGTATTACAAATAAATTTACATACACCATGAAATTAAAGTAAAAATTTATGAAAAAATTAAGATCGTCGGTCGTGAGAATGATATATATATATATATATATATATATATATATATATATATATTAAAAAAAAAAATTTATTTATTATAGAAAGTTTCGTTGGAAATGTTTGCTTGAGATTTCTTCAAATCATTTGCACACGTTGAACCATTTGCATAAGGAAATTGAGACGATAATGCTAAAGTAGATAGGTCGGTAGATACTTCGATTTACTTTCAAAATACTCAACAAATCCAACGAGTAATACCACTTGAGGCATCATTTTGCAATTACGATAACGTTACCATTACATACTCGAAAGTAAATCGAATTTAATCGAAGACAAATTTCAAGGTAGATATTTTGGCCGGATAAATCGATCTACCTATCACTATATTTATTCCCGTTCGAGTTTTAGATCAAACGAATTTTAACAATTTAATTGAAATAATTTGACATCTAACGGACGTATATAGGAGTTCGGATTTCCGATGATCTTTTTCGAGACTAATAACAATTAACTCTTCTAACCTTCCAAGAGGTCCTTTTTTATTTTTTTTTTTTTATTTTTACGAGATACGTTCACATTTGAAAGTCTTTAAAAAGATTAATCTCCTTCAAAGGATTAACATACACGCATATATATATATATATATATTTTTTTTGTCTCTTTTTCACAGCACACCGTCGGATGCGTACGGTTACCAATTATTTCTTAGTGAATCTCTCATTGGCAGACCTGATGATGTCGTTACTTAACTGCGCCTTCAACTTTATTTTCCTACTTAACTCTAGTTGGCCCTTCGGTTCTGTCTACTGTACTATCAGCAACTTCGTCGCTCACGTCACTGTCGCCTCGAGTGTCTTTACATTGGTGGTTATATCCTTTGACAGGTATGTCCTATTTTTTCTTCTTCTTCTTCTTCTTCCTTTCTTCCTTTCATTTCTTTCTCACCTATACTTTATGTATATTTTTTATTTAAACATTACTACAAACGTACGATACATTTTTTAATATATTACGTATGTACATGTATCGTATTATATGTATGTTGTATGTATGAGTTAAGTAGCGATAAACAGTATTGGAGGATGGTCGTTAAACAGAATATTTCGTTAAGGGGATATACCTGTTGGAAATTAATAGCGAATACCTTATTGTCGGTTTAATGTTATCATTAAACAAATTATTTTCCATAATATTTTATGACAGATTAATACGATTAATTAAATTAATGCCATAATTAATACGATTTAAAATGATTTCCAAGAGAACAAACTTTATCGAATTATTTGGTACGATTTAAATCGAACGTAAAGGGAATGTAGTTTCAACGAACATAATATTATAGTTTGTCGTACGTCTTGATTATCGTAATGAAGTTTTTCGATGTGACTGGTAAAAAATAATTATTTATAAGATCGCTTAAGAGTTGGGTATAAAATTTTGGAATTAACGACGTTTAACAATAAAAGAAGTTTATAAAAATATGTTTTCGAAAGTTTTCGTCCTAGACGAAACTTCAAAAAAAAAAAAAAAAAAAAAAAAAAAGAAGAAAAAAGAAAAGAAAGAAAAAAGAATAAATAAAATGTTTAGACGATGATAAATGGGACGCATGATTCATTTACTTTCTCAATTTATTTACAAGTTTCGCTGTTCTCCATTGACAGGAAATAAACTTACTTACGTAAGTTACTCGTATATACGATAGTAAGAATCGATTTTTTACGTGCAACGCAGCTCTCAGAGACTCCTAGCACAGATTCTTGTATGTGTGAATGAAGTTCTATAAATCGTCTCCAACCAAGTTCATTTTCAAAAAGTAATTATGCAAAATATTTCCTTTCGACGATTGCTTTCGACACGGTCTATGTCACTTTTCTTTTTTTTGTTTTTTTTTTTTTTCCGAGGAGGATTGAAATTATGAAAAAAAAAGGAAGGAAAGGAGAAAGCAAGAAAACAAGAAAAAAAAAAAACAACAAAAGACAAAGAACTCATTCATCATCGCGTCGAACAAAATCACGAAGTAGTTTGATTAGATGTCGACTCGACTTCCGAACTTATTTTCTTTCATATCGATCGTATTTATTCGTCTAGAAAAAAAAAAAAAAAAGAAAGAAAAATTCTTCTATTCGTTCGTCCAATCGGGGAACAAAAAAATGCGAAAAGGAACGACATAATCGTATCGTAATTTTTGAGAGGTGGTGGTAGTAGGAATGGGGGAGGAGGTGAGTGGGAGAGGGGTTAGGGGATAGAGGAGAAAAAGGAACGTTAGCATTTACGACGAATCCCTTCAAAATTCTTTAAATATGCAAGAAGTCTTTCCAGATTCGAAAACGGCTACGTATATCTTACATAAATTTAAATAAAACAACGATCAAAAGTTCCCTTCCTTTCCGTTTCGTCTCTTTCTCCCTTTCATTCATTCATTCATTCATTCATTCATTGACTCATTCATTCTCCCGGTTCTTTCTTTCCCCTCTTTCATTCCTTCTCCTTCTTTTCCTTCCTTCCGTCCTTCGTTCCTCTCTCTGTCATTCACGAAATCGATCTGTCTTTTACCAGAAATACTTATCGCTACAATTCCATCTATCCAGACTTTTTATTCTTTTTCTTTTTTTACAAAGAAAAATTGTCAAGTTTTCCTCTTTCCCTGACGATCAGAGCAGCAATTTTTTTTCCTTTAAAGAGATGGAATTTACAAAAGTAAGTGAGTCAGAACGAACGAACGAACGAACGAACGAGAAACGTACAAATGTATACGGATAGGATCTTCGTGGATCTTTATCTGATTTTTTCTTCTTTTTTTTTTTTTTTTTTTTCTTTTTATTCTCTTTTCTTTCTCAAAGAAAAAGTTCTCGCACAGTCGCAAAATTTCACCGTAATCGTTTAAGTTTTCTTTGAAGTTTTGAGAAAAAGAGAAAAATAAATGATAAGAGAAGCTTAGATATCCAACGGTTTAACATCGTAGCAAACTCGTTAAGCCAAGATAAAATAGAGTCACATGTCGCACGGAAAGTAACAGAAAGAATAAGGAAAAGGAATGAGAGAAAGAGAAAGAAGAAGGAAGGAAGGAAGAGAAAGAGAAAAGAAAGTTGAGATTTTTTTCGGTTGACGTATTCAGGTAGAGGAAACAAATCCTCTCGCAATATACTCCGGTTACCTTTATCATCGTTGAGCTTGTCTTACCTTGGCAGGCAATATATTAGATGAAAGAGTAATAAGACGATAAACAGGGGTACAACTTTAAAATCTAATTTTCTTTAGATTTTCTATTATCGTTATTACTCTAAAATTAATTTCTCAATGAAAGCTGATATTTTCGATGAAAAATCGAAGGGAAAATAATTATCACACAAGCGCACGCAAATGTGTACATGTCTATTAATCCGATTAAACCGATAATATTTTATGAAAGATAACGAGAAAACAAATTTGTAAAAATTAATTCCATCTTTTGATTTTTATATCGTTCTCCCTTTAAAATGCGATTTAACGAAATCTCAATGTTACGATGAGAAATTAAAGTAAAATAATTATTACATATATATATATATATATATACTAATCGAACTAAATAAGAATTTGATCATGTATAAGTATGTACCCTTAAAGATGGGGGTCTCGTACTGAAACTTCATCCGATAGAAATCTTAAATATACGAACGCCAAGGATACAAAATTACCTCTCTCTTTCTCTCTCTCCTCATCTTTCTCCTCATCTCTCTCATACGTTTCCTCGAAAACCAAGAGAAAACCCGTAGATTTTCGAAGGCTGATAATAATATTTGTGGGCGATAATTAAGGTCGGATAATTAACGCAAAGGAAGACCTTCCCTGTCTCATCGTTTTCAGATAAGCTGTAGACGTTTCGGAAGATATTCCTTATATATATATATATATATATATATATATATATATATATATATATATATATATATAACGAATTTACCAAAATCGAAAAGCAACATATCATTAAATCGTATATCCCTTTATTTATTACATTTGACGATAAAAATTGACTTGTCTTAATTGGTAAGATCGATCATTGCAAAATCGATTTTATTATTTTCGTTCGTGGCTAATAATAGAAAATATGAAGGAAAAGAAAATAGAGATAACCTCTTCGAAACTGCTCAAAGGTGAAATGTGACAATGGAAGGATGTTCTTCTATATTTTCTTTTTTTATTTTTGTTAAAAAGGAGGTAAGAGAAAAAAAGTAAACCCGAGAGAATTCAATTTTATCGATTATTTTTCGAATGTCCTTCATCTCATATCATTGTTCGGAACGTGCTATCGCTTAATTGAATTCCATACAATATTCCGACGAAATTAATTCAAATTCCTGAATGAGGATGTATCCTGTTATGCATATAGAGAAAAAATAAGGAAACAAAAAAAAAAAAAATTACCGACGTCTACTAGCTCGTATCATTAAAGTTAGGTGCAGCTATTAATTAATAAATTTTTCAATGTAATTCAAAAAGTTCGTTTCCTCGATGAAAATAAATCGGTCGCTCCTACGATTTTTTCTTTCTCTTTTCTTTTTTGTCATTTATATCGACTTCGACGTCTAAATGAGAAATTAACGAGATTGGATCGGGGGAAATATCTGCGAGAATCAAAGTTTTTTCTTCTTTTCGAAGATCCGATTTCCAAAGTCGACACGTTATATGGGTCGCCTCGACGAATGGAATGAAAATCTTTCTTGGGAATTTTCTTAATCGTTCGAAACGTCTCGAAAAATTGTTCATATTCATCGTACACATTTTATTAACATTTATCGTATACATAAATCAAGTGTCTTGGGGTTCCGTGTTTTATCTATTTCTCTTTTATACTCTTACTATTTGCCTGCCTCGCTCGCTTTCCCCATTTTGTTTCGGCCGTATTTTGTAAAAATAAAATTAAATGCTAACATTTAAAAATAAATATTAACATTTATTTTCTTCGTCTCTCTCTCTCTCTCTCTCTCTCTCTCTCTCTCTCTCTCTCTCTTTCTCTTTCTCTTTTGAAAACGTATCATTAATTCTAGTTCTTTATGTTCTTTGTATAATACATTCTTCTTTTCTTTCTTTTTATAGAAATTTTATAGTGATCCAATATTAAGCTAGAAAAAGAGATGGTTCTATTAAACTTCTATTGAGAAAAATAAGAGGACGAAAGCTTCGAGAAATATGAATACTTATATATCGGCTTTTATAAGATCGGAGCGTTCGTATAAGGAGGAATAAAAATCAAACAAAAATGTTGATGCATTCGAAAACTGTATTTCTTATTAAAATTCTATGCATCTTGACGCCATGTGTCTTCATGCATCCGTGCATTGGCATTTGAAGGAACGTTAGATAATAAGCGAAGTTTGGCGTAGACGTTTCAAGGATGTACTTTCGTAAAGGGAGAAATGAGATGTGAAAAATAAGGAGGGAAAAAAAAATTAAAAGGAACAACAAAATTAATCAAATAGAAATAACCTAGATAGATAGATAGATAGATAGATAGATAGATAGATAGATAGATAGATAGAGAGAGCAAAGTTTAACAAATCAAAATGCAATCTTTTATGATACCTCTATTCTTCGCGAGAATATATGAAATGATTGGGATTTCCGATCATTTCTTATGTGCATTGAAAGTTGTCAAAACAACTTTCATTAGAAACTTGACTTTCGCAAGATCTTGACTCTAGCTTTCTTAAGAAATTTCAAAACTATCTCGATTAGGGATTATACCCTTTTCTGTCAGCTGCAGATGTTTCTGTTAAACGTTTTTCTTTTTTTTTGTCAAATAAATCTTTTTAGTTTTTTTCTTTCTTTCTCCATTTCTTTTTCTTTTCCTTCCTAAATGAATTCACAGAGGCGAGAAAAATCCGGAACATAAATGGAAACATTGTACCTTGTGTCTCGATTAATGTTTATAATTAATGTAAGTTAATACTGTATGCGCGAATTACATTCTCTCAACGATATAAAAAAATAGTATCTCTAATGAAATACGCATTGCTCGCACGTTCAGAAAATATTCTATTTCAATATATTGGCCAAAGCTTTTATTGTGAAATGCTTTCTCTGAAATTACTTTGTTTTCCTATCATTTTCACAGCATAATAATAATAATGGTAATAATGATGACGACGATGATGATGATGACGATAATAATAATAATAATAATAATAATAATAATAATAATATCCGTTATTTTCATAGGCGAGAAAAATAAAACGGATCCGAAGTTTTTCATTTTCTTTTATTCTTTCTATCCGTCTTTTTATGATACCAATAAAATATAAGAATATGACTCTTCCTTTCAAGCGAAATCGACGATGTTCAAATACGAAAAAAAGTATCGCAATATTTCCTTTGATCGATCACCAAATGCTTATTACAATCTTTTATTGTTCATTCTTCTATTCACAATAGGA
This sequence comes from Dolichovespula media, assembly GCA_911387685.1. Classification (NCBI taxonomy): domain Eukaryota; kingdom Metazoa; phylum Arthropoda; class Insecta; order Hymenoptera; family Vespidae; genus Dolichovespula; species Dolichovespula media. The sequence goes on from OU426860.1 coordinate 4,604,809, forward strand.
CGAACAATTGTTGATACTCTTAATGGAAATAGATCCTTAAAATTAATCTATTCGATATTTTCTACATGTACCTGTATCATTAAGACAGTTCCGAGAAATGAAATTAATGAGACAATAAATTCTTTTATTTACGGTAACGTTAATTTTCTGTCTATTTGTTATACGTAATTACAGAATGTAGATCCATGTATGGGAGAGTCATTTACAAAAGAAAAAGAAAATCACGGCTACGAGCCGAGACTATGTATAACCCCTCGTTAATTAGATTACATGTTAAATATAACCGAAAAGCAAGCATTGTTTTCATTGTAAGAGAGAAATTGAATTTCATCTTTTCTCTTTTATACATAAATGATAATGATATATATATATATATATATACACATACACACACACACTTTTATATAATTATAGATATAAATATATATGTTTCTATATACTTATGTATGTATGTATGTATATATATATATATAAATAGGTACGTATGTATGTACGTAACATAATATTGTGCACGTTCCTCTAACTCGTCGTCGTAGAATTCAAGAGATTGGAAGAATGGTTGTCAGCGACAGAAAGAGAAAGAGAAAGAGAGAGAGAGAAAGAGGGAGAGAGCGAGAGATTAGTTTTGTGGTAACTCGGGGCGCCAAGTTTATTGCTTCTTTGAGAAGAGGCAAAACACAACGGGAGTAACTATGATAACAAAACCGCAGGATCTCATTCGCTTTACAATTTCATCTTACTTACATTCTCGAACTTACGAAGTAGAAATTTCACATCGGTGTACTCGTTAACACGATATCTCTTCCACGTCATTAATATCGATTCGTTAAATCACACAATTCAGTACGAATTAAATAGAATAATTCCGAAGAGAATCCCTACACAGGTCGGAGTCGCAATTTAACGGATCCAATGATAAATGATGATTCGATGATATATGATCGTATACAACGGTCAATTCATATTGAATATTGCGATAACTTAATTAATTACTGTTATTTTGGGGGATACGTGTGCATTTCGATAAACATACCGTAAAATGATATTACATTAAACGAAATCGATTGTTTATTAATTAATTAATCAAAATATATGTACGTGAATCAATCCATACACATCGTGCCCTTTTACGTTTCATTCATCGTTTACCTTCTTTTATTATGATACGAGGAAAAGAAAAATAGAAAACAGAAATAAATGAATGAAATGAAAGAAGGAAACGAGAAGAAAGCAAAGCGGAAAATACATGGGGGGGGGGGGAAATTAAAAAGATAGAAATAACATGGAACGGGATGCTTACAGGGAATGAATGAATCAGATGAAACTTCATCTGAGGCAATGATTGATTAGAGCAAAACGAAGATATAAAGGGAACTTCATTATTCCGATATAATTATTTTCTGTTTCGTACGTTTTGATCTTATCGAAAGAAAACTTTCAACGTAAATATTTGGTATTTACTACTAAGTCCTCGATAACAACGATCTCCTTTGATTATTTTATATCAATAATAAAACTCGTCCGTCCAGTATAGAGGTTATGTACAACATAATAGTACATAGTGTTGTACATACATACATACATATGTATCTAAAATAACATCTTACACGTGATGACGTGGGTATACCTCAAAGCATAGTTCGAGACTCTTGTATCTAAAAAAGAAGTACTCGAAAGGAAGATCAAAGTAAATTCACCGAGTTTTCTCTTCCTTGCAATTTAGAGAGGTGGGAAAAGCTGAAATACCATTTTAAAATTCTCTCTCTCTCTCTCTCTCTCTCTCTCTATTTTTTTTCCTCTCTTTTTCTCGCTTCCCGAGAAAAGAAGCAGTCGGGGAAATTTCACCGGTGGTTTGAAATACAATCACGAAATTTCAGAAGGGTAGGATAATAGGTTAAATTATTTTACGGAAATGGCTAAAAATTTATCTTACTACGAAAAGAAATTGAAGAGTGCCTAACGTTCGTACCGTTCGACAAGGAATTTCATTTAAATTTCGGGTCGAAAACATGTTACTTCTCTCTCTAGTATACACACACACACACACACACACACATACACAACACACTTGCGCGCGCGCGGCTGTTACTTTTTACGTAGATGAAATATTTCGTTCGAACTTTTGCACGGTATAAAATAATATTTTAACGTTATCTACCGGTGACAGTATCTGTGAGAGGCGTTTAAAATATCGTATAGTCGATAGACGATAGAAGTTAAGAGGACACGCGATTCCCACGCGTTTCGATTAAAGAAAAAATTCCATTAACGCAAGACTCGTAAGCATCCGTTTGCGAGAATAGTTAAGCTCATTCTTCGGCAGCTTTTCCAGTTGGTAGAACACGAACGCTTAAGGAAAACGTCAAGATGGCCTCTTTTCGTTGATCACGATCGGCAAACTCCGCGTTTAATCATTTATTTTCTCTTCCTTCTTTCCCTCCTTCTTGTATTTTTTTTTCTTGTTCTCTCTCTATCTCTCTCTCTCTCTCTCTCTCTCTCTCTCTCTCTCTTTCAGTCCTTAGATCACGAAACATCATTCGAACTGAACAAAAGAAATATTTTCTTTTTTCCTCTTCCTCTTTCTGTTGTATTTCCAATAAAGCCTTTTAAAGATATATATATATATATATTAAAGATTTATATATAAAGATATATATAAAGATTTATATATATATATATATATATATATAAAAAGAAACATAAAAATTTCGAAATTCATTGATATTCGAGATCAGGATGTGATTCTCTATCTGGATTTTGATCTAAGCTATCACGAATAATATCACGTTTCTCCGTTATTCGCGGTAGTCAATAGAAGCTCCTTACAAGCTTTTCTCCTTTCAAGTGAAGGAAGAGAGAGAGAGAGAGAGAGAGAGAGAGATGTGAGAATCAAAGACGCAAGAGCTAACATCAATCCTATTGGTATGAAAGGAAGGAGCTTTGAGCTGCTTTGAAGAGACGTTGCGAATACGTCGTTGCAAATAACCGTATCGCTCAGGGTCTCAATTGCTACATTGTTAAATGCATTAGATTTGTCTGGAATTTCTACAAACTGAAATAAATGTACGTCGTGTCGAAATTCTCTCTCTCTCTCTCTCTCTCTCTCTTTTACGTGTGTCGACTTTATTGCCTCCATAACAAACTCTTCGCTTAATTTTTACTTCCGTATACATACGTACGTACGCGTTTTCAATGAGTTTTTATTTTTTATTTTTATTTTTTTTATTTTTTTTTCATATTCTTCGCAATACACCGATTCATAGTATATCTTTCTAATCCAATTGGCAATTATCATTTTTTCTCTCACGTTTCAGATATATGGCTATTATGCACCCTTTGAAACGGCACATGTCACGAAGGAGAACCATATTGACCTTGATTTTAATATGGACAGTATCGTCCATCTTAGCAATTCCCAATCTTTTATATTCCACGACCAAACAGAAAAGGTAAAAATGTGTCGCTAATCGATATCAACGAACGGAAAATAAATCTACGATATTGTTCATTATAGATACTTAAACGGTAAAACAAGGATCTCCTGTTTTCTATCCTGGCCCGATGGTGGATACTTGAATAGTAGAACGGGATACTTGTAAGTAAACGTTCTAATTAAAGGAGTTATTATAATAAACGATAAACGAAATCGATTTTCATGAAACTTCTCGGAAATACATCGTAATTGACGGTATTTGTATGTATATAAATGTTCGTGGAAAAAAAAAAAAAAAAAAAAAAAACGGAAAAGAAAATAAATATTGAACATGAACGTGTATTATTAAACGCGAACGACATTCCCTTTAAAGAATTTTATTTTAAGAACACTTTAACCCAATCGAGATCAATTTGCGTTCGTTCTTTCGTAATTTATTAACGACTGGATGTCTGTGACATGTATTTACGAATTGTATTAATCAATGAAATGTAGGAAATGAATGAATAGTTAAAAATTGATCTTTTGTCTGTGTCGTTCGTAAGATAACAAAAAGAAAACAGAAAAAGACAAAAAAAAAAAATGAGAAGAATAGAAAAAAGTAAAAAACAGAATTCGTTTCTTTCCTCGTTCGTTTCTTCTTCTTCTTTATCTTCTTTGTTCCAGCTACGATCTACTTTTTCTAAGTATGACATATTTAATTCCCATCGTGGTAATGGCCATTTGTTATACTCTGATGGGTCGGAAACTCTGGGGTTCCAAGTTTATTGGCGAGCTCACGCACAACCAGAAAGAGTCTATGAAATCCAAACGGAAGGTATAAAGTTCTCGGATCTTCTTAAAAAAAAAAAAAAAAAAAAAAAAAGGGGGGGGGGGCGAAAGAAAATGGTTTCCTCCTAGGCGATAATCACGCAAATACCAACGAAATCTTCTCTGGCACGTTCCACGGCTTAAAAGAGAATCACGCTGAACTCATTATCGTTAATTTAACGAAGAATTTAGCGAATGATATCTCAAAATATATTCCACCCGCGGAATTCATTTGTGGTTGAACGTAGTAATTGTATCGAACAAGTCGCAACGAGAACGCTATCGATCTTGCGAATACTTACGTATACGCACACATATATATACACACACACGCACGCACGCACACACATATATACAATACATAAAACCGTCTACGGTGAGAAATCCTAAATCCTTGTTGGATTAGGCTGACCATTCGAAGTCGAGATCGTAGCGATGCCCATTTAATGTCCGATCCGAGTCAAATCCTCTTAATATCCCCCATTTTTTTTCTTTCTTTCTTTCTTTTCTTGTTTTTCTTCTTCTTCTTCTTCTTCTTCTTCTTCTTCTCCTTTTCCTCCACCTTTGTTAGAAAAAATATTCCTCGAAATAACAAGCCCGTCAATTTGTCTCAATTATTATATCTCCCTTTCTCTCTCTCTCTCTCTCTCTCTCTCTCTCTCTCTTTATTCTTTCTCTCTTTTTTTTTTTTTTTATAGGTGGTCAAGATGTTCATCAGTATCGTCACGATATTTGCCATCTGTTGGTTTCCCTATCAAGGATTTTTTATATTCGTTTATCATTATCAACACTTTATACAGAGCAGTTACGTTCAACATGTTTATCTTAGTTTCTATTGGCTGGCGATGTCTAATTCTATGGTGAATCCTATCATATATTATTGGATGAATAATAGGTGAATATAATATATATATATATATATATATATATATATATATATATATATGGCTTTCTCTTGAATTGTGATAAATTAATGAAAAAAAAAAAAATAAATAAATAAATAAAAGTATCTCTTCGCGACGTTACGTGACATGTCGAGAAAAAAGTTATAATTAACTTATATATAACTTTTCATCACTTATAGATTCCGAGTATATTTTCAAGTGATAATCTGCAAGTGTTGTTGCGCGTTGGATAGAACGAACGTGAACAGCCCGCAAATGCGCGAATTTATAGAACTTCATCGTTCCGATCAAGAACGTTGTCGGTGTGGTAAGTGCTCTTTGATATCTATTGAATCAAAATTAAACTTTTCTTTACGAAACGAAACAAGGAAGGAAGAACAATAAGTGGCAGCAAAAGAATGAGAATAAATGCGATGTCTCCTTTTTTTTTTTTTCTTTGACATGATACCGTGTAAGAAATAATTGAAAATTTCGATTACAAAATCTAATTAAAATTTTCAATGCGATCGAAAATATTGACGTTTGCCTTCGATCAATTCATTTCCAATCGAGACAATCCGAGTTTCCAATATCAAAACTTTTCGTAGGACTACTTATCGATCTCGCAAATTCGTAGAAGAAATATTTTTTTCGTTTTAATGACTTTATACCTCAGCAAATTGTTATTTCTCGGCTGTTAAATTCAATAGGCCAATCAACAACGCCTCGGGATTTTCTTTTTTAACGATATGCAAAAGCTAGCGTCAAAAGTTTATCCTCTCCCTGGAGTTTATCTTTCAATATCAAACTTCGGACTTTATTCTAGTTAAAGTTATTTACCGTTTTTAATATTTGAGAAGAAACTCTACTTTTCTATAAGAAATAATGTAATACATATGTAATAAATTTCAATAACCATTACGATTCCTTATCATGGATATTTCATTTAAACTTCGTTGTATAATTTGCATTGAACATGGCCGACCAAAGGAAAACATATTTCCAAAGTCTTCTAACTTATACGATTTACAGCAAGTTCAGAAGTTTCAGATTAAGATAAGAATAAATACAAAGAGAAAGAGAAAGAGAGAGAGAGAGAGAGAGAGAGAGAGAGAGAGAGAGGGAAAGAGAGATTACGTTTTCGTTTGATTTGTTATTTTTTCAGGACGTTTACAGGCCACATCGATCCGATGGCGTCATAACAGAGGGGAGAGTCACGTTCAAACCTTCAGGATGAATTCTCGATCGACTTACGCAAATCGTTCTACTAAAGACGACATGGTCATCATTTGATAGTTCAACAAAGAATAAATAAAAGCAGAAGTGAACCATCGATCGATCGATCGTATTTCGATGTATAGAACGTCGCGTTCTAGAAATATTATCGATCGTCATACTTTGATATTCGAAAACTGAGCGGCCGCCCGACTCTACTTTCCTTTCTTTCGTACATAAATAAATATGAACATAATATATATTGTGAAAAAGTTTGGAACGAGGGCAAAGTAGTAAATATACGCTACGCCATTATTCTCTTAGGTGTGGGAGGACAGAATTGTAAAAAAATACAAAAAAAAAAAAAAAAAAGATAAAAAAAACGGAATGTTGGATTTAAAGGCATCGCGAGGATCGATTCTCATACGTTGAAAAGATTTCCGACTTGAATGTATCGCGTGTTATGTAGCGTATATTTATTTACGCAGAGGCTTTTCAGATAAATTGTTTCTCGTTCACACGCGAAAAAAAAGATCTCTCTCTCTCTCTCTCTCTCTCTCTCTCTCTCTTTCTCTCTCTCTCTCTCTCATTCTTTCTGTCTCTCACTCTCACTCTCTTTCTCTCTCTCTCTCTCGCTTTATTATTCCTTTCTTTTCATTCATAAATTATAATAAAATAAAAAAATGAGAAAAAAAAAAATATATATATATATATATATACATAGATATATAAAAACGAGGAATATATCCGCATGATCTTTCTACCTCGAATAAAGAATAATCGTTCGACAAAATTTGTATCAACAAGTTTTCTTTGAATAAATTCAGTGTAAACGTTCGTCCAGTTTAATCCTCGTATCCCCATCACGACGCTGTTTTCGATTATCGAGTGATATTAAAAAGAAAAAAAAAAAAAAGGAAAGAAAAGAAAAAAGAGAGAAAAAACAGCAGTGAATTTTGGAAAACTTTAATTCATCGAGCGAGCTTACAAAGATAACTATAAAAAATACGCGACGATCAAATGTCGAGAAGATAAGGGAATGATAAATTTTTTTCGTTGAAAACAAAAAAAAAATAACAAAAGGAAAAAGAATTCCCACGGATTCGAAAGTAATAGAAAAATCATGTTTATCAACGGGAATGCTTTTACAGCGAGATATAATCTTTTCCGATCTTATACGAACCGGAGATGTCAACGGGAAGGATAATTTCGAGATTAATTCGCCTGGAAAGGAAATTAACGTTAGCTGACGACGTGACAGGTATGTCGCTACTTTTATTTTTCGACTGATAGAGAAATGTCTTCGTCTTTCTCTTTCTCTCTCTCTCTCTCTCTCTCTCTCTCTCTCTCTCTCTCTTTCTATCTATCTATCTATCTATCTATCTATCTATCTATCCATCTTATATAAAAACGCTTCGGATTTTTCAAAGGATCGTTCAGTCTCAGTAAGACTGCTTAAGAGATAAGGTTTTTTGAAAAAAAAAAAAAAATATGAAAAAAAAAGAGAGAAAGAAAAAACAAGGATATTGAATTAAAGAAAGAGTTTATGTGGACTTGTACTCGTCTACCTACTTATTAGGGTGTTTTCTGGATATACGATACTAGTCGCATAAAGTATGATAATCCTACAATTAGGACGTATTATTATCGCGTGACGATGTCTACTTGGTTTCGTATCATGCAATGGGAGACTAAACACACATTACTATATCTAATTGTGTCAGAGTTTTTTTTCCTTTCCCTTCTCGTATCTCGTCTAACCGGACGAACGAGTGGTAGAGACATTATTTTATTTAATATGCTCTCGTATTATTTGTCGGCCCTTTCGTTTGACAAATTGGACATTGTGTTGGATTCAGGGGGAAAGGAAGAAGGAAAAAGAAAAAAAAAAAAAAAGGAAAGGAAAAACCAGGAAGAAAAAAAAAGATCTTTTTTGCATAGGATATAAAAATTCTCCAAGTTTGAGTGGGAAAGGAAAGATACGAAAGAACAACAACAACAACAACAACAAACGAATATAGAAAAATAAAAAAAATAAAAATAAATAGATAAAAAACCAGGAGCTTCGTGTCCGTTCATCATGAATATTTTTTCCTTTGTTTGCTTTCGTCGCATACCCACGAATTTTGTCCTATCTCCTTTTTCTTTTGTTTAAAATAAATAACGCATAAGCTACAACACAACACAACAGTTATTGTATTCTGAAATAACTTTATCGATCGGTGGTTTCAATCCGGGAGCTCGGCGAACGAGTTCGTATATCATATAAGAATCTACATATGACAATTTGCGATTTCGTTTCTATTGATCATGGTACTACGGTTGGACTAATGTTATTCCATCCGCGTTCGAAGATATTGACGATACATATATGTTGATATATAACTACGTAGAGATATTTGCGACGAGGATAAAGTAATACTCGAATTCGTATTATACGCGGAACATCTGACTGGTTAATTAAATCGACGTGATAATTTAATAAACGTTTAAATAAGTATTATATATATATATATATATATGTATATAATTATTAACTATGAATATGAACTATAAATTACGAATTACAAATTATAAACTACGAATTATGAATTAGAAGAGCAAGCAATACCATCTCCGCCGCGTCTGTCGTATCAGTCAATAAGCTTGTGTATGTTACGTACCTCTCACACGTAACATAATAATCGAAATAGCGTAGGTTAGAATAAATGAATGTTAGTATGCAGTGAAGTCACATTTTTTTATTCATTCACATTTATATCCTTCTTTAATGGTGGGTGGCATGTCTCTCGTAATAAAACCGTGATAAATCCGACGTAACGTCGGTACACATTTATTTCGCAATGTTGATGCACAAAGGATAATAAATATAATTGACACGAAAATTAATGAATATAGCGAATACTATGAATGTTATTTTATATAATATTTTATATTCATTTCTATTTCTATTTTTACCTCATAGAGATACCTCATAGATAATAGTTTGGTAAACGAATTAATGATTCGATTTTTATAAAAATAATATATAATATACGATTAGATATATTGGCTAATTATTATTTCTGACCAAAGGATTAAGAAAATATTGATTATAATCGCAAATTTATATACTTTATTATACATTTGTCCATAGAATTCTATATTCAATATACATATATTTGTACAAGTATCATTAGCAATGTCAAATATTCAATGTTTAATCAGAATTTGATAGAAACAAAATTTTAACAGGACCGATATATATGCAGCCATTCGCCCGTTAGTACTTGCGTTATATGATATACAATTAGATTTCGATATATCGCAAGTAATATCGACCCAGGTCTCACCACGTGGAGGTTGCTGCATCTGGAGACCCTATTCTAGAATTCTGTATCCCCTGACACTATTCTAAAATCCGCGGTAAGGTAAAAGTACCCGTTTAAAAAAATCCACGATCTGAAGATTATTCTACTTTTATATTATTACTCTTTTAAAATCCAAACGAAACACAATAAAAAAAAAAAAAAAAAATCCAAATAAAAGACATACAAAAAGAAATAGAGAATACGTGTGTATATGTGCGTATTACTTACGAAAGGATAAAATTTGTTAATTTGATTTAATTTAACGTGAAAAAAAAAAGAAGTTGAAGCGAATGATAACTTTCGAATTTTAATTTAAATAAATATTCATTTCCCGTGACAAATGGGGGAAAGGGAGAACTTGGACACATATCCCGGAGCGCATGTTTCAACTCTACGTGCACCTTTGTTCGGTGCAGTTTCAGTATTCCACACAATTGCCATACCTTATACGTTCTCACAACTACGATTTTAATAGGAATATAATTTTGTTGAAATAAGGAATGTACTACTTCTCAGAGATAAAAGTATGAATTTAATTTGAACTTTAAATATAAAATGGGAAAGCGCAAAATTTACGAGATTCGCTTTTAATAATAAAAATGCAAATTATCAAATGATCATAATTTGCGTACGCGGGGCAAAGTGGGACCTTGGCACACTTCCTCATGTTCTCACTTCGTCTTCGCGTGCACCTTGGTTCAATGCACTCTCAGTGAACCCCACAATTGCCATATCTCATACGTTTCTTAGCTATTAACTTAGCTATTAATTAACTTAATATTAAAACTTGATTTTATAAGAATAAAATTATGAATTGAATTGAACTTCGATCATAAGGAAATGGTTCAAAATATAATGAAAAATCCATGAACGTTCTTTCTCACAAGCGAACGAATTTTAATTATAAAAAAATCACGAACAATTTCGCTTTTTTATTCAGATAATATCGCGAATGTCTTCTCGCTCGTTCTTTATTAGAACTCGTTAAATATTGATTCTTTACTAATTTCGCGCGAGATATATATATATATATATATATATATATATATATATATATATATATACATATATATAAAAATGCATTAAAATATTACAAATTTTCAATAATCATAAGTGCGTCCGAACAAGAAGACTTTATACCGATCTAAATAAATAAATCAAAAAAAAAAAAAAAGAAAAATCAGAAACCATACACGAGTAAATCTCCGAAGAAATTTACTCGTAGTCATTACGATGCTCTACTATTAATTTATTATAACCGATCACAACCCGTGCCGATTTGAACCTTTCGTTTTCGACATGATTGAACGATCAGAGGAACTTAAAAATGTACTTACTACGTAAGATGTTCGCCCGCAATTTAAATCGAAATTGAAAGATTGAATGATACGTATGGTGGTCGAAAATGTGGTAGGTCGACATCGACGTAGATTGCGATTCCCCTTCAATGATGCACTGACTCTAAATATACGCGTTAATTAGTACCTCATATATTAGTATGATAATGAAAGGTCACTGAAATTAATTCGCGAAATCTCTATTGTCTTTTATAAATATAAGGTCTGTACGACCGTTAAAAAAGCAAAATACTTTACGAACAAAAACACTGACTCTAACGACTGCATTGCACGCAATCGATGCAAGTTCACCTGTTATTGTTTGAATCGCGAAACGCGAACGAACGGACACCGCTTTTACCTCTCGATATTTTTATTTTTATATTTATAATATCGTATACAAAGGCTCGGATTTTATCATTGCCTCGCGTACGACCGCAATGACATTCTGAAACTGAAACATACGAATAAATGAATAATATCATTGTCGTAGAAAGAAATCGAAATTGAAAATATTGGAGAAATATGTTTTGTAGAAAAGTAAACATACTTTGAGATTTTGTTAATGTCCGCGTCGTGAATATCTTGATAATGAAGAAAGAATTTATATATAATAACTATAAATGAGTTTTTATCGCGACCGACACTGACTCTGCTTCGTGATTAAACGTAATATTTTTGAAATATTCTTCGATTATACCCTATATATATAAAATAATCGAAAGTATAAATTATTACAGTTTACCCGTATGAAAAGTAAGAAGCTCGATGTTTACTCGTCGAAATCCAAAAGCAAACTGATTCGAAAACGACCAAAGTCATTGGAAAGTTCGTCTTTGTTGACATAAACAGGCAACGATCACGGGTTCAAATTATGACTCTATTTTAACATTAATTTAATTATATATTATATTTGACGTGTGTATTCGACTATGAAACGTTTAAATAAATGTGCTATCGTTTAAATATTACTTTGTTAAACTTCGAGCAAGTTTCAAATTGTTTAAATAGTTCTAAAATATTCGAAAGTATGATTTATTTAAGCTTACCCGTTAGGGAAGAACGTGCTCCGATGTTTACTCGTCGGAATCCAAACGAAAACTGTTCCAATAACAACCAAAGTCATTGAAAATTTCGTTTCTCTTGTTATTATATATACATATATATATATATATATATCAAACGACCTTTAAGATAAAAATTTTTAAGTATTAGAATTTTAAATTAATATTATTTTATATTTACCGAGTTTACGAACGTTGTAATGTTTAGGCAAATATACTATTGTTTAAATATGAATTTATTATACTGCGTTTACATTAATTATTGAAGTGTGATCGTCACGGAAAGGGTGATTTTCGATGTTTGCTCGTCGAAGGGGAAAAGAAGACTGGATCGATAAATAAAACGGTCGGTCGACAGTTCCTATTTTTTTTTTCTTTATATATATATATATATATATATATATATATATATATATATATATTAAATGTTACGAGCTATAATATGTAATATTTAAAAGAACGTGCGCTATTGTTTAAATATTAGTTTATTGTAATCCGTGTGCTTTATCGTTTAAATAATTACTTCCTAAGCTTGGATTAAAAAAAAAAAAAAAGCACACAAATTAATTAATTAATTAATATCAGCTTAAATTTATTCCTAAGATTCGTTAGCACAAACGACTTAACGGATATTTGATTATTTTTACCATAAATTCATTAGCGGAAAGCTCATTAAAACTAAATACGTTACCGTGGCTTCTTCGCATGAGCTTAGCGAAACGCGTTTCCTTGCATTTGGAATAGATCAGAAAATCTCAACATCGATTGACGTATACCAAACGTGGAAGCAATAATCTGCTTCTCGAAAACAAATCGCACATCGCTCTAGCGATTATATGAAAATCAATAACGAGGGTAAGATCTTCGTATCTTTCAACGCAATATTAAAGGGGCGTTACTATACTGTATTTTATTTTCCTTTTTCTTCTTTTTTTTTTTTTTTTTAAGATTATGATGAACGAGATCACATTTGAACGATGGACACACGGCTTTTTCGACTTTTCTAAAAAGCTCTATTTTTCTCGTTGAAATATCGTCGAAAGAACGTTATTTCTTCGACGCGAGTCCTTTTTTATTTCCCTCCTCCCTCCTCTCCCGACTCCCCCCCCTCAAAAAAAAAAAAGTAAAGCTTCTTCAAAAATTCGAAGAAACAAAACCATGTCATCGATTGAAATCTTTGTCCTTCAAAAAAGAAGATTTTTTTCGTCAAAATTATTGGAGTATCACGCCTGTACGGGGCGTCTGCTCGAGGAGGAATAATAAAACCAGGAGTGATGGACAACCTTAATCGAATAAATTTATTTCGTTAAAATAAAATTAAACCTTCAGAACTTTTCGGAAAATAACGAAACGATTTGGCCGTGAACGTGACTGGATTAGTTGTCGACCAATACTGCTATACTAATTCCAAGAAAATCCTATTATAGTTAGACGCATGGAAGGTCAACCGTAGAATTCCTATTTACTTGGAACGTCTTTCGTTTAAGGAGATTCACCCTTCTATTTTCACGCCAAAAACTCCATCTTATATTTACTGGTACTTGCCTCGTCGTTAAACGAGCTGAATTATACCCGTAAAAGGTAAAATCCGTGTTTTGCCTGTTAAACAACTCGTGAGAGAGTTTCTCCAAATTGTACAATTCCAAAATGCATATATGTGTGTGTGTGTGTGTGTGTGTGTGTGTGTGTAAGTGTACATATATAAATGCTCTTATACCTTCCTACCTAGCTATGTATTTACCTATGTATCCAACTATGTAATGTAACTGCAGCAACATACATTTCACGAGATAAGCTCTACGATCGTAGAATAATAAATTTTCTGTCAAATTTCCATTCCCAATGAAACGGTTAGCCGCAGTTACGTTTCTCTCGTTTATGTTTTTTCTTCTCTCCTTACCCCTCCGAACCCACCTTGCTGTTCACCTGGATTAAACGAGCTACGATCGATAAAATAGGCGCTGTTTTATGAATATTTGACAAATCTTTCGAATCACTTCTGTTTCTGTCTCGATTTTTTTCTTTTTTCTTTTTTTTTCTTTTTTTTTAGCCACATCACCCGCAAAAAAAAAACTGAAAGGGGAAATAGAGACGAGCCCTCGTAACACGGAAGTTCGTTCGATCGTTTCGAAATCTTCGTATAGAGAATAAATTACCCATAAACAAGAAACGAGTAATGATTTACGATAGTTTTCCTTACGATATATCGATTGGAAATTTTCACAAATCCGTAAAAAGGATAGAGAAGGAGAGAAATGAAAAGTGTGGCAATAAATTGTCAGAAAATAACATCGAATTTTTCCGACATACTGATACATACATACAATAGGTATACCTTTTAGGTTATTCTTCGATGAAAAAATGTACGCTTAAATTCATTCCTCTTTTTTCCGTGACATTAAGTAACCTGTTTTCTATTTACGTCTCATTGACGATTCGAACTCGCGTAGAAAATTTGTCGAACAATTTGTCGAGAGAAAAAAAGAAAGAAGAAGAGAGCAGGATAGAAGAGCAAATTATGTTTGTTTTTATACGATTACCTAAAAACCTTCTGACTTTATCTAATTTGATATTTTCTTCGTATTAGAATACTTAAGAAAGGAGATCGACGTTATTAGGTTTCTTATAAACATACCGCAATTCGTACGTCGATAAAAGTAAAAGAGAAAAATTTGCTATTCATATTAACATATTCATCGAATATTATTCTTCGTTCATTTCATATCTCCATGTACATTATTTTGTCTATTTTTTTCCTTTGTTCTCTCTCTCTCTCTCTCTCTCTCTCTCTCTTTTTCTCTCCTATTTGTTTTTTTTTTCTATCTTGTTCTCCTTATGAGCGAAGCTCATCATCCAAATGGATCTGTTACTCCGAGATTAGAAGACTTCATTTTGAATTTTGTCTCATTTTTATTAGTAAATCTGGAACGAGAACGTAAATTTTGTTCGTAGGTTAATGCATTTGCGACCTTATGAATCGTTAAAACGAGTTAGGTTCGTTAATTCACGAAAAAGTTTCTCCTCCTTTTTTTTCGGGATATTACCTGTTGAAAGGAAAACACATCTATTAAAGTTTAACAAGAGTTAGGTTTTAGAAAAGCTATTATAATACGAATCTTTTTATTAATAACGAGGCTTCTCGGATGAATAATCGAGGAAAAAACGATTTCTTATCCAATTTTTTAAATCGTACCAAAGGGATCCATGCATGAAACGAGGATGACGTTAGTATTATATTTTTGAAGATTCGCATTGGCTTATTTTTCATTCGTAGAATATTTAAATAAAGCTCCTTAACGATTTATATTAAAGGAATGAAAAGCGGAAAAGAAAAAAGAAATTTCGTCGAAAGTAAATATTTTTTTTCTTTTATTTCTCTAATGACGTGAATCAGGGATTAGAGAGAGAGAGAGAGAGAGAGAGAGAGGGGGGGGGGAGAAAGTAAAAGGGACTCGCTACGTTTTTCGAGACTACACAAAGGATTTTTACTCATTTTATTTTATTTTGATGTAATTTTATTTTCTCCCGGCTTTTTTCTCTCCCCTTACGCAAAAGAAATAACTCGATTGCAAAGTACGTAACTACGAGAATTCCCATTATTTTCTTTCCCACTATTCTCGTCCATTCCAAAATGGTCTAATTCTCAGGTCGAGTTGGATAAAGAAGAAGAAGAAAAAGAAGAAAAAAAGAAGAAATAAAAAAAAAGGAAGAAAGGGAAAAAAGAAACGAGAAAATTAAACAATTACAAGGTTTTGCTTCGCGATAGAAAAAAAAAAAACTGACTTCATTTTCGTACAATAGAAAGCCTGTTAATGGGAAAGCAAAATAGTGATATATTTCAATTCGTATGTTTTGCTGTACGAATCAATACGCGTGGAAGTTTGAATATCAACATCATTTGTTTACCTTGGCTCGAAATAATTCCCATGTGAAAATAAATACAAGTACTTTTATAAAGAGTACAGTGTAACTCTGTCTCTCTCTCTCTCTCTCTCTCTTTCATTCTCTCTCTCTCTCTCTCTCTCTCTCTCTTTCATTCTCTCTCTCTCTCTCTCTCTCTCTCTCTCTCTCTGTCTACGTCGTTTCCCCCTATATTTATGCTCGGAGTATAATGAAATGTCAACGGTAATTAGTTACTAAGGTTTCAATCACGATTCATTCAATTAACTTATCGAATGGTGATCACGTTCTAAAGTCTGTAATTCATCTCCATCTTTGCCTCTCTCTCTCTCTCTCTCTCTCTCTCTCTCTCTATTTATCTATCTACCTATCTATGTATCCATCTATATGAACTATTTAATTAATAATTTAAACGTTGTAATAGCGTACGCGAATAACGTGGAATTGACATTTTACGTCGATACACAACGTAATATAATAAAACAATAGTATTGTAATGAATGATTATATAAATAATCTATTCAGGCTCGTTTAAATGAAATAAATCTTACGTAATATATATATATATATGTATAAGCACGCTGTCTGAACATTTATGAATGATTTAACACATCCTTGATGTTATTGCTACGAGAGTAGTTTCGTAAGATTGAGTTAAACGTAAAAACTGAATAAAATCGATTTGCACCTTAGACATTCACAATATCCGACTAATGGAAAAACACCGATTCGTTGTCTATCGTTGACAATGTGTTTTTCTAATCGTCTAAGTTATACATACCCCCTACTATGTACTAATGTTACCAACCAATCAACATTATCTTACGTTGGTAGTGTACGGACATATGTTTAGTTGGTCGTACGAAGAACTACATTATCGATTCGACCGATCTGTAACCTTGGTAATCTTTTTTTTTTGCGAAATGCGTCGTATTTTCATATTTATTATTTTTCATATATTCCAGCCATTTCATTCCTTCCCTCTCTCTCTCCCTCTCTCTCTCTCTCTCTCTTCCTCTCGATCATAACACAGTAGATGATAGATAAATAAATAATTCATACGCAAAAATATTCACATTTACATATCTTTTCTTACCAACCGTCTTTACCACGATCTATCTCTTTCTAAATGGATCGATTTTATCTCTCTTTTACGGATCCCTTTTGAGCCTAATATCGTAACATAAATTTCCTTTCAAACCGTCATCGCTTATCTTCTCTTTGATAAATTTCCTAATAGATTATGCGTACAATCATTGAATTATTTCTTTGTAGACTCGTACGTAATATAGATGCGCGAATTATATATCGTAACAATTGTGGAGATCATTGTTTTCCGATCAACAATAAATGAGAAATCATTCTGATTGACGAATCTTTTTTTCTTTCTTTCTTTTTTTGTTATTTTTTCTCTTAAATTATTTCTAAGCTCCATCTGTTTTAAATTTACTTTTGTGAAGTTGAGTAATGCGCATGCATGCATGTACGTATGTATACATGTACGTACGTACGTATGTATGGTCACCCAAGTGACATAATGGTTATTAAATTTTATTCGTTGAGCTAAAGTTTGTAATTGTTCACGCGAGCAAAATTGAACTCACTAATTTCCCTAGCGATTTCATTGACTTGGATACTACGTGACAAGTTAGCAGTTTACTCGTATGCGTTTGTTACGAGTGTTACTTTTGGTTGGTGAGACATTTTGGTTTGTGATATTACACAGGCAAACTGTGTATTTTGTTTTCTGCTTTATACTTTTTAGAACTGATAATTAGTTAATTAAATGAATTTGTTGGATCGAAAGATAACAAAATGTTTGAGGCGTCGGTAACTTGCCGACATTCGTTATACCGAATATATACCGGAGAAGTTTATAATATTGATAACATCGTTTAATTTCATATATATCTATATATATTTATTAAAATGTGTATGCGTGTAATAGATAGTAATCGATATCGAAATTAAATGTAACAAAATTGTTAATATATTCTGATCTTTCAATGGGATCGAATTTTTAATTGAAACTTACTTTCTCGATCGATAACTCGTCAAATGAAAATGCCAATTATCATGATTCTTTATTTATTTATTTATTACGTTGACGGGTACAAATGGTACGTTTTTCTTTTTTTTTTCTTTTCTTTTAATCTTTTTTTTTTTCCCATAAAAACATTACAGAAATCTTTTTCCTTTGGCCATCACGAGAAAGGTAAATGGCCATATTTACAATCGGTGAATTACAATGAACAATACACTTACTATTATACGCATTATTTATGTATATTACATATTTATAAGTTCGTATTAGCTGTAGAATTAAATGCTCGAGTTTAAAAAATAAAAAAAGCGAAGAACACAATGGCAGTGTTGGGAGAAACTTTCGTACATAAATATTTATAAACATATATGCATATATATGTATATATATATATATGTACGAATTACTTAGTCCTTATTTTCATTGTTAAATTTAGGAATACCAAATGGCTTTGCTTAAACTTATCTAAAAGTATTGAATACCTTTGAACATTTTTGTCTTATCATAAAAATAACCGGGAACGGTTCGTTAAAGATTCTTTAATTAAAATAATTAGCTTTTCTCAGTCTATTAATATTTTTATCATGACTTAAATGAAAAACTTATTTTTAGTTGAATAATATTTCGTAAATAGTTACATATTGATTTCTTCGAGAAAAGAGATTTTCTCTTATTATGTACAAGTTATGTTATAAAACATGATAATGTGTTGTACAGAACGCAATTCCTATTTTCTATCATCATATATGTAAACGATTTTCCGATAGGATTAATGTTAATGTATTGTGTTAGTATGTGTTAGTGTGTGTATGAATGTGTATATGCATGTACACGAGTGTGTGTTAGTTTATGAACGGTGCAACAAGAAACAATACACTCGAGCTTATAAATTAGATTTTCCCGTTAAAATGTCTCATTTTTCTATTCTAACGAGAGAACTTTTTCTCAATTTCTTTTTTTTTTTGTTGCCTTTTTCTTATTTTTTTCTCTTTTTCTTCCTCTTGCTCCTTTTACAGCCGTTTAATTTTATCGATCTCTAAATCCTACACTTACAGATCGTTTCAAAACACAGAAAGCTTCGTGATTATTATTTCAATGCAGATTTGTACATGTCTATTACATATTTTTTTTTTTTTTTTGTTAATTGAATGAAAGAATAAAAATAAAGGAATAAAAAATAAATTGTTTTCTAAGCCTTTTTGATTAGGACGATAGCAGCAAGGATCTATAATAGAATTGGAAGTATCTAAATAGTTTATGCAAGAAATTTTCTTTTCATTTAAATTATAGCGCTCGCTTGATAATTAACTTTTACGTACGCATTGTTAAAAAGGTGTAATACTTTTTTAAACTTCGAGGTGCAAGTATATTCTTATCTTTTCTTTTCTCAAAAAGAACTAATCACTAATTCGCATATATGAGTCATAGATCCTTTGAAAATGTTCTCTTAACGAATCGTTTTGTATGAATAATCGACAGAAAGTGTATTTCAAACAAAAAAAAAAAAAAAAAGAAAAGAAAAGAGGAACATTTACAACGTATTCTATGTATCTTTTTACATAAAAATCGTCTATCGCTATTTATACAAATATATATATATATATATATTTTTTTTTTTAATTTTTTATTTATTTATATATTTATTTATATAGTGCAGTAGAGCGCGTACGATTAGATGATTGAAAAAGTTAACGTGACGTGTATTATCATTAACGCTAACAATCAAATGTATCGTATGAAACTATTTTTTTTGACCGACCGACTTTTGGCACAACAATCAAATTATTTATTTATTCATTTATATATTTATTCATTTATTCATTCCTTTCCCTTTTCTTATTAAGCATCGTACTTAAAACGCTCATATCAATTTATTTAAGGTGATGCATTTTACAATCCACTTAAGGTTCGTAATAATGAATTGGCCAAGATTTGAAAATTTCTTATTTATACATTTCCCGTCTTGTGTTATCTTATTTTTACTTGGTCAAGCGATTGTTTAAAATTACTTCTTCTTCTTCTTCTTGTTCCTTTTGTTCTTTTTCTTCTTGTTCCTTTCTCTTCCTCTTTTTCTTCCTCTTCCTCTTCCTCTCTCTTTTTTTTCCCCTTGTCCGTTTCTTTACAAGTAAATTTACAATATATACACAGAGAGATTTCGCGCGCTAATTATTGAATTCGATTGGTTGCGATCGATCGAAAACAAAAAAAAATTTTACATGGTATATTCGTTTATACAGTTTGTGACATTTTATAAAATATTTTTTTTCTTCTCTTTTCTTAACATAGAAAATAATAATTAGGTGCAATTAGTAAGATGGAAAAAAAAATTTTGCATGTAAATTAATGGAATCGGAAATTAATTTTATAAATTAAATTTTACCCGTGAAAGAATCAAATTAGATCGAGATCAATCGAAGGAAATTGTGTACCGGGTAGATTGGTAAAAGTGTGGTGAAAGCAAACAATAAATAAAAAAAAAAAAAAATAAAGAAGAAAGGAAAAGAAAATAAACGAAAAACAAACAATGACGTGTAATTGTTGTATTTATTGCAAAATGAAATGAAATAAATCCAATAAAAAGTGTGATACTTCGATACACAAGAAGTTCATCGCAGTTTATCATGGTGTGCCTGCACGAACCTATGATACTTTTCTTATCTTATTATTATTATTTTTTTATTTTTTTTAATAATAATATCCAACCTTAAGTATTTTTAAAAATAACATTTATTATATAGTAGAGGCAGTTTAGGATCGAAATTAGAGATGTGAACAATGTTTCCCCACGTCTTACGTCAATCCATCGATATTTTCGATTAATTATACTTTATATAATTAATTAATTAATCGATTAATTAATTAATTACAATTAATTTTACTGGAAGACACGAATAAAAGTTGAATATTAAAAAACGAAAAGATAAAAAAACAAACAAAAACTAAGAAGTATATCATTTCCGATTAAAAATGTTTATTACCTTGAAAAGTTTTATCCGACATTTATTTCCCAACGAAAAAATATAAAAACTCGTAAAACGTAGTAAACATTATTTGCTTGAGCATTATCTCGTTCGAATACTTACTTATTTATACTTATAATGTCATTAACAAGTCATTCAGATCGTGTGTATGTTTTAACGATAATAAAAATAAGACACAGCGCGATGATCATTATTATATGTCATTTCTTCTTCTTCTTTTTTTTATCTTGTTCTCTCTATCATAAATTATATGTGCCTTCTTCTTTTCTTTGCCCTTTTCTTTTTTATAAATTATAGCGAATAATAATCCTTCCTATATATAATATAATCTAGCGCAAAATATACTATTCTCTGTAAAGTAAATTCATATATATTCATCATCGTCCTCCTTGTCACGTGATCCGTATATTCTTCTAATAGGAAAAAAATCCTCTTTTCATAAAGAATATCGAATTAGGTGGGGAGGAGGATTAACTCAAGTTAATAGAACGATGCATTTATTCTCGGTAGTCAGGTTTAGCAAGTCCTTAGATTAAAGTAAGATAAAATATTAAACAAAAAAAAAAAAAAAAAGAAGAAAAAAAAATTGAAATAAATTAAAATAAAAAGAAATAATTTAACGGAAAGAAAAAGAAAAACTAAATAAGTTTCGAAACAGTATTTTTAACGTTTATAATAAAAGGAAAACGTTTTTCTGACGTATCATGTTAAACCTGCTTCCAATGTATTCACGTTTAATAATATTCCGTGAAATTGTACACTCGCTAATTAACTTAAGCTTTATAAATCATAATTAATAATTAAACGATATCACTTTGATCATTAGTTGATAAAGTTATATATGTAAGCCATGTCGCGCGATAAACAATAATTCGTATAGCAAAACAAATGTATATCTTAATTCGAACAATGATACCTTCCCGTCGAATAGTCTATCTATCGATTATAATTCATCGACTTAATTACATCGATAACATTCGAGTGTTCTGATCTAATCTGTAAGAATGCGATTAACTTTACATTGAGTTTCATGGAAACTTTTTTCTTTTACTTTTTTTCTTCTTTTCTATCTCCTTACAATGAATTAATAATTTATAACATAGACGCACCACCGTTCATCGTATTTACGCTCGAACTTCTTGAAATAATTTGAGACATTCTTTAAAATTTTACATTAACAAATGTATGAAGATCGTTCGAAAATATCGGATTGTAAAGTAGGAATAAAAAATAAAAGGAAAAAAAAAAAGAGAAAAGATTCTTCTTCACGGACCAGCCGTAATCAAATAATTCAGTTTTAATTTCTTTTTCTTTTTGTTTTGTTTGCTCATCGATATTTCTTCTCACGAGTATTATTTGAAAAAGAAAAAAAAAAAAAAAAAATAGAAAATTATCTAAATCATAATCGACAAGTTCGAACGGAAGTAAGATAACGCGTGACATCGACGCGTTCCATCATGAATATAATAAAAATTAAATAAGCCTTTTCCAAATTGATTGACTGATTGATAATTTACGTATTAAATTCGATCGAGTTTACAGCGATACGATTGAAAAGAACGATAAACAAAGTAAATTGTAAAATAAAAACGTACATCCGACATTTTCCAACTTAATCTTAATATTAAGGGAAAAAAAATAAAATTGTCTTAATTTCATAAAAAAAAAAAAAAAAGAAAAGAAACAAAAAAAACGAGAGACAGCAAAAAATGGAACAACGTAAATATAACAGCCTATATAATGATATATCTAAATCCACATTCGAACTTTGAGTTAATTAACAATAGCAAGAGAGAGAGAGAGAGAGAGAGAGAGAGAAATAGAGAGAGATAGAAAGAGATAGAAAGACAATATTTAAGATCTTGTATCTTTAGGTCTATTCTAAAACGTTATTAACAGTATAAAATCACAAGTAATTAAAAATTAATTTAATTCGAATCGTACGTATCAGACGGACACCGAATTTTTTCTTTTCTCTTCCTTTCATTATTATCTTTTCTCTATTTCGAATCTCTCCTCGATTGGAAATAAAAGTTTTCGATAATCTTATGTGAAAGCGATAATACTGGTAGCGATTTGTCGCATAACACGGCGTATATACTACAGGTGTGTAAAATAGTAGACGTGGCTCATTCGACGGACGGTAAAGGAAAAAAAAAAAAAAAAAAAAAAAAAAAAAAGAAAGAGAGAAAATAAACGACAAAAAAAAGGAGGAAAAAAAAAAAAGGAACATAAAAGAGCTTTAACCCCTATTCACGTAATCCGATCACGATCGCTCGACGAAATGCATATCGTTTTCAAGCTGCGGATCCCTTCAGAGTAACACCCACCTCCAACAGCAGCACCTCCAACTCCACCTCCACCACCTCCTTCTCCTATCGCCCCCTCCCGACCCCTCTATAACCCGCTCTAACGGAGAGACCGTAACACGAACGATTCTTTCGTTCGGTAAACTCGTTCGGTTGATACGTGAAAGTAGTAAAAGAGAGTCAAAGTTCTCGATGGAGGGAACGTGCCGGTGTTCGTGTAACAAAGGATCAATATGCTCGAAGTAGCTCGAGCAACCGTTTTAACGACCAATTGGAGGAAGGGAAAGTTATTGTGTACTTGTGTGTTATATGGCATCTCTCTCTCTCTCTCTCTCTCTCTCTCTCTCTCTTTCTCTCACACACACACACACACACATTCTCTTGTTATATCCCTCTTTCTCTCTATGTCTCTCTTTATCTCTGTCTTTCTTTCTTTCTCTCTCTCTCTCTCTCTCTCTCCCTCTCTCTCTCTCTCTCTTACATCCTGTGTTATTTGTCAGTAGAGAAAGAGAAAAAGCTTTTACCGTGCGGTGAAGTTGGACACGTTCACCGCGCCCCCACGACGTCACGTCGATCGACTTTAAATGTCCTCGATGCATTTTGTTGTTGATCCTCGTTCAGTTATCTTCTCTACTCTTCTCCTCTCCTCTCCTCTCCTCACCACTCTTCCCTTCCCATCCCACCCCTTCCCTTCCTTCTTCTTTTTCTTTCTTCCTTTCTTCCTTTCTTTCTTTCTAATCTTTTTCTTTCGTTTTTTTTTTCTTTTTGTATTTTTATTTTTTCGCTCTGCTCTCTCCTCGTTTTCTTATCATTTCTTTTCATTTGCCGCTTTTACTTCGTCCAATATGAACGTACCAACAAGCAAAGATCTCACCGAAGTTTTATTCGATAAAGCGAGTTAATAATTTTATGAATGACGAAGAGTTTATTGATAATCCTTTCGGATTTATAATGTCAAATAAGAAGGAGAAGAAGGAAAAAAAGAAAGAAGATAATCCAAAAACATTTATCCATCCTATTACAAAGCGTAAAGGATATTTTCTTATTTGAGATTCTTCAAAATATTGAAATTCTGTATCTTTTGGTAAGACACGTGTTTTGCGTTTTTGGATTATCGATCGAACGAAATATTTCAGTGATTTCTGAAATTTCTATCGTTTCTCTCTCTCTCCCTCTATCTCTCTCTCTCTCTCTCTCTCTTTCTCTTTTCCTCTGTCTAGTCGGTAAGCTCAAAAGGAAATTGTCTCAGCCTTAAATCCATTAAAAGTTGTTGCTCGGACAAAGTTACCAAAGTCGAAATGTCTTTGTCTTTGCCTTTAAGGAATCCTAGCCACGTTCATTCTATTCGGCCGCAACAATCTCTGCTGAGCTTTCTAAGTTGTAAAAAGAAAAGGCCAAAGAAAAAGAAGGAAAGGAAGAGGACGAAGAGGACGAAGAAAAATAGAGCGAGCGAGCGAGCGAGCGAGAGAGAGAGAGAGAGAATAAATGTGTAATCGCGCTCACGAAATTTCGGTGACTTTTCTATGAGCTTGGGAGATACGTTTTACGAGTATTAATTATGACCGAAGTAAAAGTATGTTAGCTTGTTGGTACGTATTCGATACTTCGATAAGAAAAAAGAAAGAAAATTTTTTTTAAAAAAGATTTGATTCATTCGTCTTCGAAATAGTAATGTTCTATCTTATCGTGCTTCTTTCCTCTGATCACGAGAGACACCGCTTATATTTTGTTCTCTTCGTCGGAACTAACCCTTTTCACTTTAAACGAAATACCACTGTGATGATAATGACGACGATGACAATGCTAATGACAACGACAACGACAATGATAATGATAATGATAATAATGACGATGATTATTACTACTATTATTTATTATTATTAATATTATTAGTATTTATTTATTTATTTATTATTCATATTATTACTATTAGTATTATTAATATTATTATTATTATTATTATTATTATTATTATTATTATTATTATTATTATTATTATTAATATTATTATTATTATTATTCGCAAGTTCGAATAAATTTGTTCGTTTTTCTTCAATGAGGAAAATCTAGGAATGTCGCGAACGATAGCAAAAATACTATGTATAGTATATATACATACATACATACACAATCTTTCTCTTTCTTTCTTTCTTTCTTTTTTTTCCTTTCTTTAAACATAGAAATGAAAAGGGTTTATTCCTGATTTGCGTGATCGATTATTTTTCATCTCTCATATCTTTATTTATAATACATCGGGGAGATGTTACCGATACGCAGAAATCGACGTAGAAAATAAATTCGATGAGAAAGAAAAGAAAAAAAAAAAAAAGAAAAAAAAGAAGAAGAAGAGAAAATAGAAAAGAAATGAATTGTCGCGATCGAAGTGTTTACTTATTACTATTTCTTGAATAAAATATAGATTTCTCCTCCTCCTCTTCCTCCTCGCCCCCTAACTGCAGTGCTCCACCACACCACCGCTATCACCACCACCACCACCACCACCAACACCAACACCACCACCACCACCACCCATGGCGAAAGGATAATGAACGATCGATCTCTCTCGCATCAGTGAAAGGATCACAGGCTTGGACGGTAGCGAAAAATGAAAGAAGCACGATCCTTTCGATCATGTCAAATCCCTTTTAAATCCTACGGCAAATGAAATAAGAATTATACGATAGACTTTACTCCTTTACTCGGCAGACGATGTTTCTATTTCTTCTTAACTGCGTCCGATGTTTTCGAGGATTCTTCTTCTTCTCCTTCATCTTCATCTTCTTCGCCTTCTTCGCTTTCTTCTTCTTTTTCTTCTTCTTCTTCTTCTTCCTTTTCATTCTACCTTTTCCATGATATCATCGAGTATTGATACGTTGGATATTCGTAATTCGATCGACGTGGGCGATCAGCATCTTTTCAATACAAGATGCTAGACTGCCGTGGGGGCTCTCGATTGTCAATGCCATTTTGCCTTTTGCGCGAATATATCCGCGCGTAGATTTTGAGCGAAGCAAATTCCCAAAATCTGTAAAAAGAAGAAAGAGAGAAAAAAAAGGAATGATATATAATGTCAATGATACAATGAACGAACTATATTATCTTTCTCTTTATCCAATTGTGTATTATGATTTTTCTTTTACTTTGCTTTCTTTTATTTTTATTTTTTTTTTTTATTTTTTTATTTTTTCTTGTCGAAACATGCACGAGCTATATAACATTGATCTCGCTAAAATTGCGTGCAAAATAAGGAACATATACATTATATGTCTGACATATACGCGATATAATCTACTTGCCATTATACAATTTCATGCTCGCGATACTTACAATCAGTGAAAAGGCATTACTTCACGAACGACTCTCATTATTACATCTAGCAGGAATAAAAGCTATTAAAATTGTAATGGGATAATTTAAGCAATGAAGTTTTAAAACACGTGTTACGATATCTATCGAAGCCTCACCTTCTAGTTTCGAGGATCGATCGAACGATCGATCGATCGAACGATCTGCATGCACATAGGTATTCCAAAAATCTTTCTCGGACGTTTCGTCAACAAGGAAGAACAGAAAAATAAGAAAGAAAAATAAAAAATACAACAAAAATATATTTATATATATTTATATATGTACAAAAGAAAGGGGAGAAGGGGAAAAAAAAAGAAGAAAAAAGAGATGGAACGAAATTGATGGTAAAAAGTGTTCGAAAGCAAATATCTTATAATAAAAACCAATTTATATTTCCCTTTCCTGGTAAGAGTTAAAAGAGCTTCCCATTGTTATTATTGAAATTTATTTACACAAGGTGTAAAATCGTTCTCCGACAGAACGAGAAATAAGACGTACGAGTATCAAGACTCGTTAATATATATCTATATAAATATATAAATAAATAAATAAATATATATATATATATATATATATATATATATATATATATAGATATATAGATATATAGATAGATAGATAGACAGATATGTATGTATATATGTACATGATTTATATACATCAAATCCATTTTCAACCTCGATAAACTCGTTCAGAAAGCATATACCTGTGCAAAAGCCGTAACGACCGCGCCGCTTGCGATTGGGAGAAGATTTCTTTCCATCCACTCCTCCCCTGCTTGAACGCATCCCTTCTCGTAAATCACTTTAGCGACTTCAAAGTTCTGAAAAAAACAAATCAAACCGGCCACCGATTTGCTCACCGTGCTTCTGTCCAATACTTGTGATCGCGCCTATATTAGTCTCCTTAAAATAAATTATATATAAATATTTTGATATATATATATATATATATATATTCTTTTTTGGTTCTTTCTTCTCCTTTTATCTTGATTCTTTTCCTTTTTTACCTATTTTTCTTTACAATTAATAACAAAATTTTTATTCCGTCACATTTCAATTCCTCTAAATTCTTTTATATCATTCGATTACGAAGGAGAAGAAAGAAAAAGAATGTTATTTATTTTTTATGGATACATAATCCTACGACTAAACTTTACAGTCGATATGGTTTATACGATGATGAAAAATAAAAAGAGAGAGAGAGAGAGAGAGAGAGAGAGGGAGGGAGAGAGAGAGAGAGAGAGAAAGAGAGAGAGAGACAAAAGTAGGAAAGGGAGAACTCATTCGGTCGTGAGAAAATTTATGGGAATACCTAGTAAAGACGCACGTATAGGAACGTAATGTAACTGCGAAGTCTAAGTAACAACGCCACTCTATTACTTTGTACTTCACATTTACCCCAAGAGTAAGAGTAACCACGCAAAGCTTTCAACCTCCCACCACCAGTCGCTTCCACTTTTCCTTCTCACCTCTCTCTCTCTCTCTCTCTCTACTTCTCTCTCACTCTCCTCGATATGCATAGCACTATACAGGCATATATATATATATATATATATACCTGTACGTTCATAAACAGTCATTGAAGAAAATCTTGAAAATCATTAGAAATTTCTACTGTAAAATTAGCAAAATTGTTTGCCTTCATTAATTTAGATGGTTATATTTGAATAAAAGGAAAAAAGAGTTATATATAGTAGAAACACTTAACACGAGCTACTGCACGCGAGACTTTGTTATTTTTATTTCTATCTCTCTCTCTCTCTCTCTCTCTCTCTCTCTCTCTCTCTCTCTCTCTCTCTCTCTCTCTCTCTTTCTATCGAATTTCTTGTTTTACTTTCTCTCTTTCTCTCTCTCTCTCTTTCACTCTGAGCGACCCTCGTAAAACTCTTATCGTAGTACCGCGACATTGCATAAGTAGCTCATTAGCAGGGGTGTTAGATGCTCTAATTATTTGAGATTTTTACTCCTTTGGGAACTCGGAAGAGAAGAAAATGAAAAGGAAAGAAAGAAAGGAAGGAAGAAAGAAAGAAAGAAAGAGAAAAAAAAGAGAGAACAGTAGCGGATAGTAATAGCTGCTAATTTATTTCGTTCACGTGTCTTTAGAACTTTACTATCGAAGAACAGGTCTATATCTTTATCTCCTTCCTATCCCAACGGTCACGTTGCACTAAATCTTTTTGCTCGTGTTAACAAACCTTTCTCCTTTTCATCGCCAACATCTTCAAGCCCCTTCGCCCCGCTAACCTCCCCTAATTCTCATGCCGAGTGACTAGACTCGGGGAAGCAAGAAAAATTCGTCGGAGAAGAAAGGAGACGTTAAATGCAAGAGATAGAGAAATAGAGAGAGAGAGAGAGAGAGAGAGAGAAATTAAAAGAATTAGAAAAGTAGGAAGTGAAGGTAAAACACACACACTCTCTCTCTCTCTCTCTCTCTCTCTCTCTATCTATGTTTGAAAATAGACAGATCCCTCGCTAAAGATTTAATGGGATTAAACACGTCATTTTATGCGAGTTAGCTCGCTTAATTAATTTCTTTAAGTGTCGACTAACTTTTTGCCTAGGAACTCCTTCGTTTATCGAAAGGGATACGTTTCCTGACTATCCCATTTCTTTCTTCCTTCTCTTTCGTTTTTTTTTTTTTTCTTTTTCTTCCTTTTTAAGACCTTCATCAATTGCAATTATTTTCAGAACGTTTGCCACCCATATCGTTTTTCACGCTTCAGACGTTGTCTATATTCATTTATTTTCCTTTTATTTATATATATATATATTTTTTTTTTCATAACTGTCACGATAGTCATACACACATATTATTTATGAATAAAGAATAATTCGATAAGGTAGTATGTAATATTGAATTTAATACACCGCGATCAAGATATTTCCAGTCGTACCTTTAGAACCCTCCGACAGGATCGAAATCAAACGCGACGATCTTCATGAAAGCCTAAACGAGCATATATGCAACTTTGTACTGACGTTAATTTATCGCGCTGATTATGAGACAGGAAAAAGTTCTATTACTGCGTCGCGTGTTAACAGCTCGTAAGGTTTCGTGAGCTTTATAAACCAAGTGACACTCTTTTTCCCTTATATATGTATTTCTCGTATGTTCGACTGATCAAACTCGACGTTTGTATAAAGAGAAAAAGTTAAATAAAAATAAATAAATAGAGAGAGAGAGAGAGAGAGAGAGAGAGAGAGAGAGACTGAGATTATCATTGATATTTTTGTAATATAATAATGATAATTATTATACGATTTCGATGATAATTTTAATAACAATATAAGAAAAATTATTATCAATGATGTTATTGTCGTTGTTATTATTATTATTATCATTATTATTATTATATGAATTTTATCATAATAATTTTATCACATTAACAAAATTCCCCTAGCCCCAAAAAAGCAAAGAAATGTAGAAAAATTGTATCTCCAATTTGTTCCTCTCTCTATCTTTTTTTCTTTCTTTCTTTTTTTAAATTAATATCATAGTAATAAAAGTAATTGATCTTTTACGATTAATTGATATTGTTTACTCCCTTCTTACGATTTCAGCTCCATTGACAACATTTGTCATTGATATTTTTGTAATAAATAAATAAATATATATATATATATATATATATATATATATATATATATATAAAAGCAATTATTCATAAAGTTATTATGGTCATTATCATTAATTACTCTTATTATATGAATTTTTCATTTTATCTCACCACGCTTGTGAAATTCCAAGGGGGAAAAAGAAATATATTCTCTTAGCATTAATTCGGAACAATCGGTTACGGTACTTACCAGAGAAATGAGACACACGTTTTACGGAAGCAACGCCGTTATCCCGTTTTAATGACACAGCAGGGGCTTAACGATCGTATACAAGCTCATTACTTACTTGTTTCTCGTCAACGTTCAACGATATTCGTACTAACAGCCACGTACTTTTTAACACGTATGTATGTATGTTAGGCGTGTGTATAGGTGTGTGTGTGTATATATATATATATATATATATATATATATATATATATGTAATACGTGTAAGTAACGTATACGTGTGTATGTGCATTTCTTTTTTTCTTTTTTTTTTGTTCTTTGTTTTACGACAAGCATATAAAGAAATAATGGGTAGATAACGTTTAAACAAATCTGCATTATAGATATGTATCGTTATACATATATTTATATACATAATAATTTATACATGCGACATCGTTCGTTTACTAAAAATCATAAAGTAATAAGTAAGACGTTTGAGACTTTGGCGGTACGTTCGAACTTTCTTCTGAAAATGTTCTTATACTCGCTCGACTTTTACATAAATAAAATAAAGAGATCCGATAAAGTATGACGTAGAAAAAGCTAAGAAGAAACGGGAAGAAAAAGGTAGGAAAAAGGAGTACGAAAAAAGAAAGAGAGAGAGAGAGAGAGAGAGAGAGAAAAGAACAAGGAAGGAAAGCACAAAGCCGATGCGGTTACTTTGGGCGTCGCTATAGCAAAATTCTAAGTCGTTCTAAGTTCACGACGGATTTGCCAAAGAGTTCTCCTTTCCAGGTTACCTTCAAATGGATAGGATCCATCGATACGTGAGTCGATGCAAATACTTTCCTTGTTCCAAGAAATAAAGAAATAAATAAAGAAAGAAAGAAAGAAAGAAAGAAGGAGAACAGAACAAAAAAGAAAAAGAAAAAACAATTAAAAAAAAGATAAATAAATAAAAAGTAACAAGAAAAAAAAATGAGCCAACGTTTCCATAATTTTTTTATCTTTCGTTTCGTTCGCGTAAAAGGGATTGCAGGATGGAACACTCGCATGAGAAAAGTACGCGTTTTTTGATCAAGCGCAAGCAACGTTTGTCTTTAATGTCGATTTTTCTTTTTGTTCTTTCATTCTTTTTTCTCTTTTTTCGAAGAAAGTTCAAAACGATATCGTCGCAAGCCGGTCAAAATAAAGATGGCAAAGAGTGGAAATAAAAAGGGCTCTGTGCCAAAATAAAACAAGGGTACGGTTTTCTTTATGTTCGTCCGTTTGTTCCGTGTTTTGTCTCGTCTTGTTTAGTCCTGTTCCGGTCTTGTTTTTGTTGTTGTTTACTTTTTTTTTTTTAGTAAACGAAATACCTGAAGGACCATAGTGCTGACAACCGTACCGGCGACAGGCACGAGATTCAGCTCTAGCCACTCCTCTCCTGCCCTTAGGCAACCTCTTTCGAATATACTCCTCTCGCCCGTCTGCATTTTCCGAAGGGCAAAACACAAAATCATCATTTCTACGTTTCCCACCGTTGTTTCGTTTTATTTATTTATTTATTTATCCATTTATTTTTTCTTTTGTTTCTTTATTTTTCCTTTTCTCCATTTTCGTTTTGTTTTTTCTTCTATTATTCACCCCTTTCCCTTCCCGTCCATCTCTATATTTCCATTTTACTATCTATTTATTTTCATTTCGATCGCGATACTTCGTTATCATCCTTTCCTTTTCTTCTTCTTTTTATTTTTTATTTTATAATAATTAAAAGATCAGTATGACACGCGCATATGGCGACGGCCGTGTCGTACCATTTTTTATCAAGCTAAAGGATTTAACGTTACGCTACGGCAGTCGCCTGCACTGCACCGATAACGCGAACACAAACATCGATACCTCTCTACGACGTTATTTATTTTCTTTTACGAAGAAGAAAAAACTCGAGCGAACGCTCGATTTTTTCTTCTTCTTCTTCTTCTTCTATCTTTTTTTGATCGTTTCTTTCTTTCTTTTTTTTTTTTTTTTTTAACCTAATAATATATACTCTTTAACGATGGATACGAAGATACTCTTTGGAAAATGATAGAAGGATCGAGATTGATTATAGATCGATAGATCTGCAACGAGTTAGGGAAATCTCCTTTATTTTCATTTCTTTTCTTTTTTCTTTTTTCTTTATTTTTTTTTTTTTTTTGATTGCTTCTACTTTGAATTAACACATCACGGAATGGAAAATATCTTTCACGTGTAAATTCTCGTCTTTTGTTAAGCGATGATACATCATTACAAAAAGAAAACAAAAAAAAAAAAAATAGAAGATTTAAACGAACGGTTAATTATTTTTCTAGTTTGAAATCTCTTGAATGAATATTTCTTAATTTTTATTTATTGTTATTATTATTATTATTATTTTTTTTTTTCTTTTTCATCATTAATGGAAGATATCCCGTCGTTCGTCCGTAATGTGTTAAAATGTTCGAAAGTAAGAATGAAAATCGTTTTCTTCATAGTTATACTTCGTGATCAGAGGTATTATGCAAAAGAGTAAAAAAGAAAAAAAGGTCGCGGTAAAACGTAATACTATTGATAGGTGTGAAAATTAGTTGAGGTTTACTTACGTAGCTAGGTTTCCTAACATCATAGCCGCACTGCTTGTTCTTGATAATTTCCTACGAAGTAAAAATAGAGATGAAAGTTCTTTGAAGTCGTAGAAGATCGATATATATATATATATATAAGGATGATCGATAAAAAAAAAATTGTTAGAAAATGTGGAACAGCAGAGAGAAGAAAAGATATATATATATATATATATATATATATATATATATATATATATAAAGAGAAAGGAAATAGAAACACGTTACGTTTGGTTTCCTTTTGCAGCAACTGAAAGGCACACCGCAGGCTTCCCTCGAGCCGATGTCACTCGACGAACAGTTGAAATAATTATTACGATCCCAATCCTTTGGGCCCTCGATACCGCAGCATTGTAACTGAAAGAAATAAATATGATTGTTCTTTGGACAAAAGAAATGTTATTGTTATATTATCGTTAATATACGCGAACGAATTCCAAAAACAAATTCGGAATGAGCTTGTTCGTTGTTAATGGTACAGGTAAATGGTAAGTAAATAAATAATACTAGTAAAAATAGAAAAAAAAGAACTTAATAAGTAATAAGTAAATAATGTTATAAGTCAAATATAAGATTTCGATGAACCCATCGTAAACGAATCTAATCTGTGAAAGATCGCAGGATTGGTTGCGTTATTAAATGTAGAGAAGATAGGAAAGAAAGAATCCTCTGTCGGGGGGGGGGAAAGGACGAAGGTAAGTGGAATAAATAGACGATATTTAAGAAATGAAATCAAGGACGGTTGTTGTGATATAGTAAATTGATGTTAACGAAGAAATAGGAACTAATGAAATACGAGAAAACGAATTCTATAATAATTTGTATTTCTAAACGTTATAAATAGGGACTGAATTTTTTCTTTTTTTTTTTTTTGTTTTTTTAACATCGTACGTCACACATATACGAGACTATTGGATAGATAAAGTATATGAAAAATATGATTCTATCTTAATACGAATATTCGTTATTAGAATAAAATAGAGATTATTTAAAGAAAATTTTACGACGATTTTAGAAACGTTACGTTATCGAATCGGATGATATTTTAACGTCTAAACGTTGAATAACTGGCAAAATGTGAGCGTTTGCTTTTGAGAATCTCTATCGTTTTCTTAATTTCTTCATTCTTTTCTCTGTTTATCGATCTTTTTTCTAATTTTCTCTCTCTCTCTCTCTCTCTCTTATTGCCATGCGAACATAACTGATTTAATCGTAAAAGCGAAAGCTTTGAACAGCATATGCCACTCGGAATATGGTCATCCTACCATTACAGGTTCTTACTCGAATTTGCATTCCTTTGCGATTAATATGCGTTCATGCATCTCTCGGCTCTCTGAACCCTCTATTTTTCCTCATTTCATTTCTCTTTCATTCGTTCATAAAAAAGTGTGCGTCTCTAATAACAGATTTTGACTTTTCTTTGCTATTACTTGTTTTTTTTTCTTTTTCTTTTTTTTTTTTTAAATTTCATCCTTGCCTCATCCAAAATCCAGATCAATTTTCAAGCGTTCGAGTACATGTAGCGTAAGACTAATACGTATACTTCGAAAGATCGATTATTTTTCCCTTTTATTTCTTTTTTTTTTGTTTATTCTTTTCTTTTCTTTTCTTTTTAACTTACCACGTTTCGTATATATTTCTAACTCCTTCTCCCTTTTTCTCAATCATCAATGGCATCATCAAAATTATCTGTTAATATCAATTTTCAATAGGTATGATATTACTAAAGCACCATCTGCGGTTCACAGTCGAAGAGCTAGGCTACCAATGGGATTACCAAAATTGCGATGGATAGGTATATCGCTAGGAGTCGCTTTCTATTGAAATCTCGTAAACCACGATTGGTTGTCCTGTATCGATCGACGAATACTATAGCATATACATACATACATACATACATACATACATACATACATACATACATACATACATACATACATTGCTTACAAACCATTTCTCGTTCATGATTCAAATACGAAAGATAATTATCGGTGAGGATAGAAAACACTACAATCTCGGTTTGATTCGTTAGGGAAAATGTGTTTCGATAGATTGGATAGGTAAAAGAAAAAAAAAATATATATACATATATATCTGAAAAGAAATCCTACAAATAGATATCCTTGAAAGAACATACCCAATCCTCTTGAATCCAATCGATCAAATTCTGTTGATCTGGATCCTCGCGATAGTGAATGATGAAAGCTTGGAAGCCCCCGGTTGCTTGTGATTTTATCTGTTAAACAAATATTATTATTTTAATTGGGCGAAGGTAGAAATTAGGTATCGGAGAAACAATAAAAAAAAAAAAAACAAAAAAAAACAAAATAGAAAAAAAAAGAAAAATAGAAAAATGAAGATAAAAGAGTACGATTTGTAATTCTAATCTAATCGATATCACCGAGTCTTAATCATATTCTCTTGAAATATTATATATTATCGTACGTAGAATCAACGGGACCCTGGATAGCCGCTAAGAGTCCGAAAACTTCAACGGGGGGTTGGTTGAGCGTGGACAGAGAAAATATACGACTCCGCTCGACACTACCGACAGGAGGGGAATGGGGAGGGGAGGGGAGGAGAGGGGAGGGAGGGGGGAAGGATGCGGAATGTGTTTGGGTTGTTTGTTTTCGAGACTCGACCGGCCGAGCTTTTCATCGTCGCAAAGACCATTAAGTTCGCCGACCCTCGTACTTGTTATGAATCTAACCCAGTCAGAGTTATCTATCGTTTATGCATACTGTTTTCCCTTTCTTCCTTCTCTTTCCTTTCTTCCTTTTTCTTCTTTCTTTTCAAAAAAATTCTTTCCCGCGCAATCTCGAACGGTTTCTTTCACTTATTTCCTGGCCCGTAACAAAAAAAAAAAAAAAAAAACAAAAAAACGAGCAAACAAACAAACAAAGAAATAAAGAAAGAAAAGAGGAATGAAAAAAAATTCATGGGAAAGAAATTATATACGAAAAGACAAAGATATAGAGGGAATTATAAAATCTTACCCAGTCTTTAAAGATGAAGCCTAAAACACCGGCAGTCATCTCCATTAGCAGCAATAACGCCAGGAATATCGCGTACTGTAAAGCGAGAGTATATCAAACGATTTAATACTTTTCGGATACAATTACTTCACTTGTCACGGGAATAAAATAAAAAAATAAAAAACAAAGAGAGAAAGAGAGAGAGAGAGAGAGATGAAAATGTGATACTTGACAAAAAAAAAAAAATATGTAATACCATTTGATGCAGAGTTTTGAAAACAATCGATCGAAAGAAAATTTGATATACCTTTTATCGGTAACCTTTATCCCGTAATGGAACGCGAAATATCGAAATGAATACTATAGAAAAGTATTTTTCAAAAAGAATCGTGACGAAACAATGAGATTTATATATATATATATATATATATATATATATATATATATAGGGGATAAATATGTCGACGAGCACTCTGTAATATGTCTCTCTCTCTCTCTCTCTCTCTCTCTCTGTCTCTGTCTATTCATCAATCTATCTCTTTCTCGTAAAAGAAAAGTAATCTAGAGAGAAAGAGAGAGAGAGAGATAAAGAGAGTAAGAGAGAGAGAGAGAGAGAGATAAAGAGAGTAAGAGAGAGAGAGAGAGAGAGAGAGAGAGAAATAGATTATTAGACGATCAAAGAACGGATACGGTACCCCATATGAAATATTTAATTAAACATTCAACGTGAGTACTCACTGCGGCTAGGAGGCACGTATTTTCCCTGAGTGCGCCGACACACCCCGTAAATCCGATGATAAATGTCACTGTACCTGCAATAAGGAAGATATTATCGTTCACTGTCACAGCAATAATGGTAGAGAGCGGCGGCGTAGGGGGGGGGAGGGGAAGGGGAGGAGGAGTGGGCTGATGGAGGGAAGGAGGGAGAGAAGGGTCTCTCTTCGTCGAAATTATTTTTGTGTGCGCGGGAATATAATAAAAATGAAAGCGCGTAGCGCACTGTCATTTGAGATTCGATGGAAATAAATAAGAAATTCGAGCGATTGAAAATATGATGAGAGAGAGAGAGAGAGAGAGAGAGAAAGAGAGAGAGAGAGAGAGAGAGAAAGAGATTAAGAATCTAACACGAGAACGAATATGAAATTTTAATGGACAAATTTCGATCGATTGTTCGATATCTTATAAGTTAAGAGCCGATTCTTTATTTTTATATATCTTATCTTGTCTTTCTTTCTACCTTTCTTTTTTTCTTCCTTCCTTCCTTTCTATCTTTCCTTCTCTTTTCCTATCACCACGAAAGCCTCAACGATAAATTCCAGACTGGATGGATATTCACGCGTATAGAATTCCTCGGGATCTCGGTCTGCGTGCTTCGAAATAGTCGATAAAGGGAGAAAGGGGAACGGGGGAAAGGCAAGGTAGAAGACGAAAGAGAGAGAG
Organism: Dolichovespula media; assembly: GCA_911387685.1. Lineage (NCBI taxonomy): Eukaryota > Metazoa > Arthropoda > Insecta > Hymenoptera > Vespidae > Dolichovespula > Dolichovespula media. The sequence goes on from OU426860.1 coordinate 4,642,293, forward strand.
AGAGAGAGAGAGAGAGAGAGAGAGAAAAGGGATAAAGTTTTATCGCTTGAAAGCGGATCGATATATAAAACCTGAAGCTCTCGATGCGAAGAAAATGAGAAGATCTACCTGCGGTCTTGTGATTTCAAGAATTAAAATTAATGCTTTTCAGGTAGAGTAATACTTTTCCTTTATTGAAAAAAAAGAAAAAAAAAACACACACAGAGAGAGAAAAAGAAAGAAGGAAAGAAAAGAAAGAAAACGAAGGCGGAAAAAAAAAACTAGATGATATCGTCGAGAAGAGAACGAAATATCAAATGAAAGGATGAATGAACGTTGAGCCGAACTTACACTGACATCATTTAAAACGGTTAATTTGTGGAAGATGATTGAATTCGTTAAAATGGATTTGTGAATAGTATTACGAGTAAATTCAATGAATGGAAAAAGGGTAGGGATAAAGAGAGAGAGAGAGAGAGAGAGAGAGAGAGAGAGAAGAGGAATGAGGGTTGCATACAATGGCTGGCTGGAGTGAATCGTAAAAAAAGGGGTAAATGATATTCAAAGGATCGAAAGAGATCGGTATGAAATAATAATGCCGATAAACTGCTTGCGGATATGAACAACTGCTTTTTATTACTATTCTGGTAATAAAAAATACGAATAAAAAATACACGCACAAACACACGCGTATACGCAGGCGAATGTGTGAGAGATCAAATTGTTTGAATAGAGTAAAAAAAAAAAAAAAAAAAAAAAAAAAAAGGAAAAAAAAGTAGAAGAAAAATTCCGAATAATTTTGAAGTAATTTTAAAAGTCTGTATTGAAATGCTCGAATGAGTGAGCGAGCGGGCGCGCGCGCGCGAGCGCCTGTGTCTATGAGCGTAAATGTCTGATGAAAAATATGGAAGAAAAGATGAAATGTATTTCGATGAGAAACGCAAGCGTGTTATTTTATCTCCTTTTCCTTATATATCAACGTGTTAGGTAGTATCTATGGTGGTACATACGACGTGTTGCCTGCATGTACCAAGTGCGATATGTATGCGTCTTTCCAAGTGAAACGAGAACATTATTGGTGCGACAAGCACCGAGAGAACATAAACTCATGCCATGCATAACGTGCGAACAGCGTTCCTCCATCAACGCGTATTCTGCCTTTCCACCGTCACCGCAAATACCTTTACTTTGTCGTTTGTAAAACTAACGTTCAGTAAGTTTATTTTCCTTTTGTTCTCTTTTTTTTTTTTTACTTTAACGTTACTCTCTCTCTCTCTCTCTCTCTTTTTTTTTTATATAATATGAATTTTAACCATACTTACGTAGCGACAAATTGACAAATTTAGTGAAAATTTCGTGATAAAACGTGTGCTTTTTTCAAATTCAAAAAAAAAAAAGGAAAAATGAACCCAGCTCTCTCTCTCTCTCTCTCTCTCTCTCTCTCTCTCTCTCTATTTCTCTCTCTTTCTCTTTTTACCCTTTGCCAAATCGACGGGAGTACGAATAGACGCACGAGTGGTTGGATTATTTAAAGGGAATATGTTTCGATGTCGCTCGAAGTTTTCGTTATAAATATTAACGAAAAAGCGAAAAAAAAATAACGTTCGGAAACGTACCGTTTGATCTTGAATCGGACACGTTCGTATGAGTGCAAATCAAACATCGACTGAGCGATAGAGAGCATATATATATATATATATACATAGTATGGATGAGAGGTCAGTCGAGGATAGATAGATAGATAGATAGATAGATAGATAGATAGATAGGAATCGAAAAAAGAATATGGGAAGGTTTAAATGTTAATTGGATGGAAAACGATTGGAAAGAATAGTCAATAAATAAATCATCGTTCTATCGTACATGTTTTATCGATGAGAAAGAACGAAACAAAAAAAAAAAAAAAGAGAAAAAAAGGAAAACGGAATAAACAAACAAACAAACAAATAAATGAATAAACGAACGAACGAAAATAAAAAAAGAAAGAAATAAAAAGAAAAAAAAAACGAAACAGAACCGAACAAGAAGAAGGGAAAACAAAAAACAAAAGCAAAAAGTTCGCTCGTACAAGCGGGTGAGTGTGTGGTTGGAGGCGAATTGAATCTCTTCGCGTATCGAGTTCCGAATTATACTAATAAAAAAAAAAAAACGAACAAACAAACAAAAACAAAAAACCAAAAAAAAAAAAAAAGAAAGAGTCCAAAGGAGAGAAAGAGATAAATGTCGTTGTAAGTCGGAAGGTACTATTTTCTTGTTGTTCCAATGTTCCTTTCGATGGTGTGTGCCAGTACAGATCACGTGCAAACTCGATTTAGTTTGTGCTGCCTTTAGAGTAGGAAAGTGCGAACGAATGAAACAGAAAGAGAGAGAGAGAGAGAGAGAGAGAGAGAGGGAGAGAGAGAGAGAGAGAGAGAGAGATGTGGTCCAAGCTCGAGATGTTTGGATTGGTCACAGAGGATTCCTGAATTCCCACCATTACATTCGACTAAACCGCGAGTGACCGCGCTCACGAGTGGCTTTCCAAGGTCCCAACCATTCGGGAATCCCCGAGTACATCGCCAGTAATCCGACTTACAGCATGCTTTGTGGAATTTCGTACGTGAACTTGCGAATGGTCGCGTCGAGTCGCGTCCCGTCGCGTCAACGAACGAAAGATCGGAGTTGTTAGGTGTATGTGTGTGTGTGTGTGTGTGTGTGTGTGTGTGTGTGTGTGTGTGTGTGTGTGTGTGTGTGTGTGTGTGTGTGTGTGTGTGTGTGTGTGTGTGTGTGTGAGATGTCTAGTATGTATTTACCACGAGGAGAAATTATGTTCCCATCGAAAGGATGCGCGAATAATTGTTCAACCTACAAAAGGTTCTAACCGAACGACGAATTTCCCGAATTTCTCGAATCTCTCCGAATCTCTCGTGTCTTCTTCGAGGATAATCACAAAGTGTCGTTGCACATGTATCGAACGAATCGTCACGTTTCACTTTGTTATTTATTAAAATCTAAAGGAACACAGGGGGATGAGGGGTTTCGCGCGATGATTGACCATCAAGGGTTAAGCCATAAAATTGCACGTACGCGTCGAGTAATATAACACTAACGTTGTTACGCGAGCGTACATGCGTGCACATGTACGAACGTACATACGCGAAAATTCTCTAGGTTGGTAGATGCCAGTAATGGAATGTGCCTAATGTGGGATTAAGTTCGTCCTGATTATTAAGCGGATTCGAGTTGTCTCTAATTAACCAGTCTCTTTCGCGAAAATCAGTAATCCGTGAATTATCTCTTGTAATCGCGTGAGAGAGAGAGAGAGAGAGAGAGAGAGAGAGAGAGAAAGAGAGCATAAATAATACCTGTTAAAGTGAATCATTTATTTACCAGAGAGAGAGAGAGAGAAAGAGAGAGAGGAATATAGTACAAACCCACTTCACTTTCAATCCTTTGTCCGAACGTATTTCAAATACATTTAAATTACTTACTCCCAATTTTCTTTTTTTCCTTTCCTTTTTTCCTTCGAACGTTTAACTTTGAAAAAGAGATAATTTTCGTGCATACCTACGTAATTATCAATCCGAGTATCGTTAAACTCATTACACTCAAGAACCGATAAAATGATCCTAGAATTATTTTCGTAGCAAAACCTTGGCCGTTATTTAACGAGAGAGAAAAAAAATGCATACCCGACGACTGTTACGTTTCCAAACGTTCGATATATTTCGCGACGTTTACTATCGCAATAAAAATCATTTTAATCGTACGCTCGCATTTCCATGGAAAAAGTATTTTGAGATTTATCGTCGGTGATGCGGCAGAGCGATGGGGTGAGGAGGTATGCGGAGGGCGCTAACAAGTTAATCAATTTGTTTCAATAATAATTATACACGATATATTTTCATCGATCGTTCATAAATATCGATATATCGAAGGTCAATTAATAATGTTTATAGTTAATAGTTACGATTGTAACAATGATAGTTGTACGGAAATCGGTGTTATCGGTATAATGATTGATTCAACGAATCAACAAACGTACGGTGTAGAGTAGACGGGGGTGGGAGGGAGAGAGGGAGGGAGAGAGGGAGGGAGGGAGGGAGGGAGGGAGTTAGTACGTGTCTATGTACCAGGAGTAAATCCATCGAAAGCGGACTGCAAAGCAATTCTCTCGTTTGAACTGTGGCTACGTTAAAGCGCATGGCTCAGAAGTAAGTTCCTTCGTAAATTCGGATTACTATGACTGATTGCGAACTAGTTATAGTGCTGACTCGTTCCTGATACCATTCCTACAATAATCGGTGGGATGCGTTTCAATGGATGTCGAAATCCTAACGTTGCTTTCGAAACTACTTCATTATCTTTATCCTCAATGTGGCTTTCGATATTTTCTATATTCTTTTTTTTTTCTTCTTCTTTTTTACAATAAAAAGATATTAACTTCTTACTCTCTCTCTCTCTCTCTCTCTCTCTCTCTCTCTCTCTCTCTCTCTCTCTCTCTCTCTCTCTCTCTCTCTCTCTCTCTCTCTCTCTCTCTCTCTCTCTCACACTCACACACACTCTCTCTTCTTACCTACTTAGGTTAAAAATTTGCCTTCGATAATTAGCTAGGTGAGTTTATAAAAGGAAATAAAGAGATATTAATTGATCGACAAAACAAAAAGTTGGTAATAATAATCCGCGAAACTTTGTTCGAATGAAGTGAAAATTGCACATTTTTTTTCTAATTTTTTTCCTTCTTTTTCCTTTCTCTCCTTTTTCTTTCCTTTTATTATTTTATTTTTTTATTTTTTTATTTT
>OU426860.1:4669552-4674552 GCA_911387685.1 Dolichovespula media
ATCCCTATATCGAAAAGTTGTTTATTAAGAAAGAAAAGAAACGCAGGGCTAAAAGGAAAGTTCGTGTCACGTAAAACGACGGACTAACCTTCGAAGTCGGTGGTGGTGGTGGTGGTGATGGTGGTGGTGGTGGTCGAAATTTTCGCTCCCTCGCGTACGTGCTACTCGTAGATACGATAGATACGGCGTAGATACTCTCGAAGAAAATAAAAAAAAAAAAAAAAAAGAAGAAGAAGAAGAAGAACAGATAAGAGAATAAAAAAAAGGAAACTTCTCTTACTGCAATTAAGCTAATAATGGATGAGCCGAGAATGGTTGTGGCAAATGGCGAAAGACCCGATAAAACTTCGAAGATTGTAAGGCCTAAGGGAGGATTACCTACACCCAATTTGTATGGCTAACCTTCTCTCTCTCTCTCTCTCTCTCTCTCTCTGTCTCTCTTTCTGTCTCTCCTCTTTCTCTTCCCTCCTTTCTTCTTCTTCCTCCCTCCGTTTTCAAAATTACACAAACACACATATAAATATATATATATATATTTATATATATATATATATATATATATATATATATATATATATATATATATATATATACACATCAACACGAAGTAATCGTTTAATGTCACGTACATGTCCTGCCCGATACAGAATGATTTATAGCACGGATATTGGGGAAACTATCGGCAGCTCGGCTGCTCGGCACTATGTTCGATTAAATATGAGAGAAGTTCGATCGCGAGAGATACACCAGAATGAGGAGGGTTATTGCTCGCCGATAAAATGCTCCTTGGTGATCTAGTATTACTCTTCCAATTACGATTTTCTACCATTTTATCTTTTTCTCTTCTACTTTGACTCTTCCTTCTTCTTCTTCTTCTTCTTCTTCTTCCCTTTCTTCTTCTTTATTCTTTCTCCCCTTCCCTTTCTTCTTTTTCTTTTCTTCTTCCTTCTTTTCTTTTTCTATATAGACCGGTCGTGAAAACTTCGTTAACGACGCTTCAGACTAACTGTTATCTCGTTACGGAATGAAACGAAGTCGAAAGATCTGTTCGCTAAATGTAGTCTACGTTTACAGTGATTTCTACAACTTTTCCACTTGTTCAATTTCGATGTAACATAACGAAGAGAAAAAAAGTTTCATATATATAGATCAAATACATATATGTGTGTATATATATATATATATATATATATATATATATATATATATATATATCCTGAGTGTAAGGTGATAGATAATTGATAGGAACGTCAGGATTGCTATGTCATATCGTTCGAACTACGTTGTTATATCGGTCGATCGATAGATAACGAAGCACAACTACTATATGTCCCTTTCGCTAGGAGAAAATTTCTCAGCAATTTCCGCAAATATTCGATCGTTCGTCGAAGCCCCAACGCTTTGATCATCACGAACTTCCTACGAGATACCTATTAACAGTTTCCAAACTTTCTAATTTGCGAAAATTTGTCTCGAATTATTAGACTCGGGTTCACGGGGTGGGGTGGGGTGGGGGTGGGAGGCATTTCGTTGTTAGAGAAGAAAGAGAGCAAAAAGAATTATGTAAAAAAAAAGAGAAAGAGAGAGAGAGAGAGAGAGAGAGAAAAGAAAATAAATAAAAAGAAAAAAATTTTTTAACGAAAAAAGAAAAGAAACAAATAGAGAGAGAGAGGAAGAGGAAGAATGATGGGGGTTCGTTTAAACGGAGGTTTTTTTGGGGGGATGAGAGTGTGAGGAAGGGATTTCACCCGAAGGGTTCGAGTTTGAAGACGTTGTTTTATTCGACCGATGCCGTAAGAAAAATCAATAACCGAATGAATACCGTGAATAGACGCCGCGTGAACCGATGGCGAAGTGAAGCGAACTAAAGGGAAGTAAAGCGAGGCAACATCAATCATCGAGTGTTTGCAACCAACGTACCTCTCCCATTACCTACGAATTTCTAACGACGGAATGAGGGTTACCTCGATTTTTTGAAATCGCCCAAACCCACCCCCTCCCACCACCGGAGGACGAACTTTTACACGGTTTGTTGTTTAAGAACGGTCGATATTCCGTGTACGTTATTACTTATAAGTATTTCATCTCACGGAATTTTAGACGAAAATAACGTATCTATCTTTTGGCAAAAGGCGATGAACTTTAAACGTTATTTTATCTTTGTTCATTTTCATTTTCTTCATTTTCTGTTACCTTCGCGTTCACGGTTTATAGACCGACAATGAATTTTTTTTTTCGTTAAAAGCATGCATGCAAGCAGGCAGGCAGGCAAGCAAGCAAGCAAGCAAGCAAGCAAGCAAGCAAGCAAGCAAGCAATCCGTTAGACGTTAAATGCCATGGTCGACGTCCTCGACTTTCACGGATTAGCAAGGTGCTTCAAAGGCGATGTTTCCAAGAACAATGGGCATCGGATTAACGGGCTTCGGTGCCGGGCATCTCCTGGCTCCACGTGTTAGGAACCGACGAAGCATTGTAGAGTGATTAACGCGACACCGTCGCTTCCATGCTTCGTTCGCACGTTTGCCTAACCTCCGAGGCATGCGATACTAACAGATGCGTCGATGGGCGGGCGACGCGTCGAATTCATCCCCGGATAAATGCAAGTCCGTACAAAGTCGATTCCGATATATTTAATACGCAAGATATAATCGTATATTGTTAATGAGTGATTTGTCTTCATTTCTTTGCTTTGTTTTCCCTCTTCGTTTTCATTTTTCTCTATTTTTTTCTTCTTCTTCTTTATTTTTTTTTTTTTTGTTTTATACATACAACGTGTGATACGCTCGATGAGCGTTGAAATAATAATGCATTCGACGACGGGCTTCGCGTTAAAATGTTTCTCGTGGTAACGTTTAGAAACACAGTGCAACTCTTCCCCCATCTACGTCATCGATCGTTTAAAGGGATAGGGGGTGGAGGTGGAGGTGTAGGAGGGGAGCGGGTAGGGGGTCATGCGAAAACACGTATCGCTCTTCGACGGCAATTGCTTTGAAAGTTGAGACATCATCATTCGATCAGCTTAAAGTAAGCTTATCTCTCTTTTTACCCTCGTCCTTTGATTAAGCAAAATTCTCAGACTAGAAATATATTCGATTTCGATCGACTATTTTTGATCAAGTTGAGCTCGATTGCATCGGAGAAATTTTGTTTAAAAAAAAAAAAAAAAAAGAAATAGATAAATGAATAAACAGATAAGAAAGGAAACAAAGAATAGCCCGAGATTTCTTAAATTTCCTTAAAGTAATTTCTCTCAACCTGAGAATAGTTACTTTATATATATGTGTGTGTGTGTGTGTGTGTATATATGTATATGTATATACATGTACATATGTAAGGGAGGTAAATCCGTGCGTCTGTTATCAAAATAGAAACTACGCTAGGGCTTCGGTAACGTATTAATTATCGTTACTCTTCGAAATGCGAACGCTTCTCCCGCTTAACCGCTATCTACAACGTGCAACTATTACAAATTCTAGCTAGTTGCAATACGTCGCCTGTATAAATCATCCAAAATTGATATGCCATCATTGTGTTGCCCATCCAACTGGGAAATAGATCAATATTATCCGATATACATGGTTGAGAAGACGTACGGGATTTTACGATTTCCCAAGTTAAACATTTTTCCGAACGATCTTCCATATTCGTTCGTTTTTCGCCCCCATCAAATATTATTATATCAAATATTATTAAATTAAATATTATTACATCAAATATTATTATATAAGAGATAAAAATAAAAATAAAAATAAAAGTAAAATCAAATCAAATCAAATCAAATCAAATCAAAATAAGAAACGACTGTCGATACAAAAATACATAAGAAATAATTTTCATCTTAATATACGTAGAGTGGATATGCGATGTATCTAATGGGAAAAAAAAAAAAAAAAAAATTGAAAAATGAAAATATGGAAAATACGATTGGACAGACACGCGCGCGCGTTTCGCTTGTCCCAGCTTTTCCCCTTGGAAAATGATTTGCTAGGAATAAAGCGGGTGGAAGCATAGTCAGCGATGGGGTGGACAGATAAAAATGGACTCCGTGCGAACTGGAGGCGAGCCGTTGAACAAAAAAAGAAGAACGAAGCTTGCCAAGGCGCGTTTTACTCTCTGTTAAAGTAACAGATATATATAAATATATGTGTGTGTGTGTGTGTGTGTGTATATGTATGCGAGGAAGCACTAACTTTAATGATTTATGTTGCAAATGTAACAAGTCTCCCACATTTTTAATCTTATTTTCTAACATGCTTGTTGCCGCCCGATGCCATTTTATATATACTTCGCGACTCTTCCGTGTAGATTATAGCAAGCTGACCGAACTAAAAAAACTTATCGTTTCGTAGCGATAAGAAAGAGGGAAACGACCGAGTTTCACTTCGGTGTACTAACTCAAAAAAAACTTTACCGGAAGATCGCGAAAGTATATTTCGTAATGTTGGAAGTAAAATTATGGTACTTTCAAACATTATTCATTAATTATTCTACTTTTTTCTACTTTTAATGCCAGTAAGTTATTATTAATATGGTAGACGAGACGAGTCTACTTCTCAACTTTGCTTTTCTCGATCGATTTACCAACTACGTAACCGATCAAATAATAAACTCTTTTTAGACGCTTCCATTCGACGTTCAAATAAAATAAATGATATACAACGTACACACACACGCACACACACGCGCGCGCGCGCGCGCATATTCGTCTCTCCCTAGAGAAAAAAAAAAAACGCTAAGAGGGTGACTATTAAATAATTTTCAAAGTTTCATCGGTCGGTTTTCATTAACCGACCTAATACGTCGATTAGATGGCTGGCTTACGAAGGTAAATGTAATTAAATGGAATAGCTTGTCGGACGCACAGGGAAAACGCAGATTGAATTTTACGATGGTACGCGAGGACGATAAAGAGAGAGAGAGAGAGAGAGAGAGAGAGAGAGAGAGAGAGAGAAAGAGAGAGGACACGATTGCCCTTTAATAGAAAAGAATTCCCCTTCGTA
>OU426860.1:4682052-4694552 GCA_911387685.1 Dolichovespula media
TTTTGTAAGCCCCGTCGAAATCCATGCGCAAACTCGAATAACGTAAAAACCTCTTTGTCTTGTGACAATAAATTATATCGATTTTTCTTCCCATCTCTCTTCTTCTTTATTCTCGTCATTCGAACAAATTCTTCATTTCGTTCTCCCTATTGTCCCTTCCTTTTCATTCCATCTCTCTTCTTCCTTCGTTCTCTCTCTTCTTCTTTATTTCTTTTTTTTTTTCGTTTGTTTTCATCGAAAAGCTTCGCACACGCATACACAAGCGTCGTACGTGTATACATTCGAGAGCATACGTAATGTCTTAAATAAATTTATTTACTCCTTTCAACGATATTAAACGATTAAACGTTTAACCCCCGTTAAACATAACCCTCTGTTACTTTTTATAACATCATCTTATCTCTTCTTTCCTTTTTTTTTTCTCTCTCCCTCTCCCTCTCCTTCTCCACCCCAAGCTCGAGCTTAACTCGAAAGACCAAGGAATTTTCCTTCTCGTCCCCTGAACTCACCTTAGCCGCAGCTTTCTTTTTTCTTCTTCTTCCTCTCTCCCTCTCTCTCTCTCTCTCTCTCTCTCTCTCTTTTTTCCTTTCTTCCCTTCCCTTTCCTTCTCTTTTCTACGGTGTAATAACTTTATAAGCAAGGGCAGAAAGCCGGGAGCTCTTGCCGACGAATCTACTTAATTAAAAAGATACCGAGTGTGCGGCGACGGCGGCGGCGGCGGCGGCGGCGGCGGCCGCTATCGCGTTAGAAATATTATGAATGAAAAATAAATTACCGCGAGTTGTTACCGGCGTAAGAATTTAAACGAAATCGTTTCGAATAATCTTTCATCTTTTCGTTATTTCCCTCCCTACCCCCCCTCCTACCCCCCGCTCGTCGTCTCGACGCTTATTCGAGATCCGGTGAAACGTACGATATGCTATACGGCGTATCGTGATAGCATCGAACTCTACACTTTTTTCTTCCTTCCTTTTCTCTTCTGTTTCTTCTGTATCTCTTTTTCTTTTTCTTTTTTTTTTCTTTTTTTTTTTTTTTTTTTTTTTTTTTTAATAATAATAATAAAATTTCGACGTAAGAGTCTCATCTTTCGTAACGTCTTAATTATTTATACAATCGCAAATTAAATTACTTACACGTGAATCTTGTAAGAACAATCTGACATGGGTGAAACATTTTGAAGATGGAAGAGACGTGTAAGTAGATCGATCGTAGGTTCTACGAGAGATTGATTAGAACGTGAGTCTTACGACCGTTTAGACTAGAAACATCTGCTCGTCTTGCTATCTCTCTCTCTCTCTCTCTCTCCCTCTCTCTCTCTCTCTTTCTATGTTTGTTTGTGTATGTTTCTCACTCTCCTCACACACGCAAGCATCGTAGTATATACGAAACCAGCAGAAATCTACTGAACGAAATTGCCCTACTCTCAGAGAAATTTGTCCTCTTTTTCTCTCTCTCTCTTCCTCTCACCCTCTCTCTCTCTCTCTCTCTCTCTCTGTTCCTCTCACCCTCTCTCTCTCTCGCTATCTCTCTGCTTCTCTCTTTGCCTTCTTGCATGAACTTCAAGACAAGCTTGGAACGATTATCGTGATATCGCAGCACTAGTTTCGTCCTCCTACTTTGTACAGATATACATACATGCATATAATACATCCCTGAAGCAAGACGCAACGGCAAAATTTAGGTGATAAGAATATATATATATATATATCCCTCTGCAATCATTAACGATCGTAGTTTAAAACTAATGCGACCGAAAGTTTTCATGTTGGTCGTTAAACATTTATTTATCCTATTTCTTTTTTTTTTTTTCTTCATTTACATAACTCGAGTTAATCAAGTTGATGCATCATATATATATATATATATATACACGTAAAAGTTAATAGAAATAAAAAAAAAATAAAAAAATCATAATCGTCCAGATTCAAAGATTTGTAAAAAAGAAAAAAAAGAAGAATAAAGAAATAAAGAGAAAGAGAGAGAGAGAGAGAGAGGCAGAAAACCGTATAAAATTGTTACCATAAAATCAATGAAACTGGGCTACGTTCCGTAGTGCCGAGTATAAAACTGTACATCCCGCATTTACTAATTAAATCAACCGCTAAATATAACGGTAAAATTCATTGGCCATACTCTACGCAAATATGCTCTTTGCCGGGGGGCAGATAATATCGGTAATTCCATACACGTTCTAACGTAACGTAACTTTGCGCGGAGTTCATTTTACGTGATTAAGTTAACGTTGACGTTAATGGAAAAATTTGTTATACCTGCTGACTCAACGGATATATGGAAAAATACTAAAAACTAAACTAATTTCGACGTGACCTATGTAGTAGAGCTATTTTATCCGAAAATGGTTCAGAAGCTATGAAACATAAAAAAAAAATAAAATAAAATAAAAAATAAAGAGAGAGAGAGAGAGAGAGAGAGAGAGAGAGGGAAATGAAAAAGGAAACAAAACGATGGCACTCGCCCATGACTATAAAATAAAAAGAATATCAACTTACGCAACATAATTGTCTACCGCTAAATATGTTCATTTCATTAACAATAACAACAACAACAACAATAATAATAATAATAATAATAATAATAATAAATATAAATCTGATCGGGGTTAAAGAAATAAGACGTGTAAGCGATGGCAAAGGCATAACGCGTAACCGTACGATCGTGAAAAAAAAAAGGGTAAAGAAAAATTCTACGTTACGTATCGCACGATATCGAGTTGCACTCCTTTGAGTAGAGTAGCAGCACATCATAGGTCGGTAACAAGATAGCGAATGAAAAAAAAAAAAAAGAAAACAAAAAGAAAAAAAAAAGTGAAAGTCGTAGTCCGTCCAGCAATTGTGAACGAGGTATGTGTGTGTATGCATTTGTGTATGCGTACGTATGTGTGTGTGTTTGTAACATTAACGCCCCTTTGAAAGAGTTTTTACCCATTCCCCTAGGTCCTTCTCCAAAAGACCAGTTCCCTCCTCTCCGCCGTAACGGTACCCAAACGAGCTTTTATAATTAGTAGCCAGAACGAAGGAACGGAATAAGAGAGTTCTAATGCCAACTGGAATTACGTATACCCAGTTGGCCGGACAGAGATGGACAGACGGCTATTGGGATTTTCTGGCATCGTTCTGGTTCCCGTTGGAACGCGAGGGACTGGAAAGAGCGTAGTAATGGTAGAAACGAAGGCGACAGCGGGAGAGGATGAACCAACATACCTTATACCACCACCACCACCACCACCACCACCACCACTACCGCCACCTCCATCACCACCAGCTCATCCCAGTAGAAGGAAAAAGCGGTTAGTGGGAGTAAATGACGAAGGGTTGAAGAACGCGCGAGCGCATGAGAGAGAAAACTGCCGCTGGACATAGTGGCTCTCTTTGTTGTACGGCCCAGTTCTGCCAACGTATAATGCTACTGAACGTGTCGAGCTTGGAGCTTTATGGAAAGAGTAAAATAGAGATAGATAGATAGATAGATAGATAGATAGATAGATAGAGAGAGAGAGAGAGAGAGAGAGAGAGAAAGCATTAGATATGCTATGTTACACCACTTCCAACACGTCCGATCCGTCGGTGTACTTTAAATTAGACGAGTTCCCCGCGTTTGCCGCGCATTCACCGGCACGTAGTACGTACGAGACTACATTATGTAGCGTAGTTTACTAGATTAACGGACTTGGAGTAACTATCCCCCTTCTTCCCCGTCCTACCTTAGTAATCTCGACCTATCTTGTCCCTTTATTCCTTTCATCCCTCACACCTGGATCAGTCGTATTCAGGGACATCTCATAAAGCAACGTTGTATACCTTACTTAATGGATAAACCGCTTCTTTCATTATATTCCCTTGTTCGGTTTTGTTTCTTTCATCGTCTACTATTGTTTCTTATATTCGCGATACGCTAACCCATCTTTTTAATCTAATAATACCGATGTAATGTTTGTAATAATTGATTATCGAAGAGATATTTCTACGGTTATTCTCAACCACCCTGACATAAATCTCAGAAATGATATACCCGAGCGATACCGAGTTGTACATTGTCTACAAGAAAATAGAGGGATCCTGTAATTGTGTCGTAGCGTAGGTGGGAATTACACGAGAACCTAAGTTTCTCGTCTGCATGCGCTACTGCGAATGAATCGGGGAGAGAAAAGGGAATGAGAAAGACAGACAGAGACGGAGAAAAGGGAATGGGAATCGAGGTTCCCGTGTTCTGGTAGTATGGATTCTACCGCAAACACTTACAGACTGTAGTATTAATTACTGGCAAGGTTCTAACGGTTTGAATTCTACTAACAAGTAAGTTTATTTCGTTATTAATACCCCAACGTTGTAGATCTTCAATGGTCTATCGGTATTATTTGTTCTCTCCTCTCTCTCTCTCTTATGTATATCGAGTACAACCATCGCGTATCGTATTGATAGCTCAAATTACCAATAATATTATTCGATATTATTATCGATATTTTATACGGACCTCGATAGAATTCCAATATGAAGGATCGATTAAAATAATTTCTATCTCTATCTCCTTCCCGCTAGTAGCGCCTTCGCTTCCTGTTTCTTTTCTCTCTCTCTCTCTCTCTTTCTTCTTTTTTTGTTTTTTATTTCTTTTTTCTCTCTTTACCTTCGTTCCCCTATCCCTCTTATTCGTTCTAATTAAGATACCACCGCATCTGAATAAATATTTTCATTTCCAATTCCTTGTCCTTACGAAAGGACGACACACAAAGCTGATGGAGGCGGGCGGAGGGAGCCGGGGATTGAGAAAGAGAGAGAGAGAGAGAGAGAGAGAGAGAGAGAGAGAGGAACCGACTATATCGAGTACTATTCCCGATATCCTTCTTCTTCTTTCTTCTTTCTATTATTTTCCTCGATTCGACGAAATTAGTCTGCGTCAATAATTGTCCTCTCTCTCTCTCTCTCTCTCTCTCTCTCTCTCTCTCTCTCTCTCTCTCTCTCTCTCTCTCTCTCTCTCTCTCTTTCTCTCTCTTACTCTCTCTCGTCCCGGATTTCGATCAGAAACGGTTCGGCGAGTCTCCCATCGGTACTACCTTCCATCCGTGCGTTCCGACGTTCCGGAAATTATTTTATCCTCCTCCGCCCACCACCGCCATCACCATCACTACCACCCACTCATCTTCCCGCCCATCCCATCCCATCCCATCCCTTCCCATCCCATCCCATCCCAACCCACCCATCCCTTCGGTCTACTCTCCTGTCCTCGAGCCCAGAAACTCGACTTTCATTCCGTTCCATCCCTTCGATCTTCTCGCCACTGATCGCACGTTTCGCCCTAACTCCCGTCTCGCCACCCCTACCCCATACCAACCCCCTCGTCATTCCATCCCGTACCCGTACGCCAGGCACCATCTTTCCAATCGATTCCCCATTTCTTTTTGACTGAACGAAAAGACAATGGATCATTGTTGCTTTACGAACGTTATAGAGAAGTAGCTCTTTCTCTCTCTCTCTCTCTCTCTCTCTCTCTCTCACACACACACACACACACACACACCCACGCGAAACGAATTTTTCCAACGAAATAAATTCTTTTCCCTCCTACCCTTCTCCCGACTAGTCGAACGACCATACGAATATGTATATATTCCATTTTACTCGCGGGTGTGTGTGCATGTGTGTTTGTGTGTGTACGCGCGCGTCCGTGCGTCCTTGCATGCGCGTTGTTTGTTTCTTTTTTTTTTTTTTTGTCTATCTAATTTAATTTCACACCTGACGAATAAACGATATCGATCGATTCGCGTATCTCTAGGAGGTCGCTATGTCTGACCCTTAAGAAGCCACAAATTTCTCACGAATCACATTAGATCGGAATAAAACTGGGCCAGTCCCAGACGTGATAATCTTTCATTTATTTACTTATATATATATATTTATTTATTTATTTATTTGGATTGACATAGTCACCGTTATCATTTGATCATTTTTAATCGGTCTCGAAAGGATCCATTCATTTTCAAATAGTTAAAATAATCGATAACCTAGCTTGCATATTTTTTTTACTCTCTTTTCTCTATTTTCCTTTTGTTTTTTCTTTTCTTTCTTTCCTTCCTTCTATTATACCCGAAGACAAATAAATGAATTTAATTGTGATTTATAGTATCGTCCGTTGTTATCCTCCCAAGCGAGACGAATTGTGATAGATCAGTGATGATACATTTTTCAAGGCACACGTTGTTCTCCGACATTGATGAACGTATCGCTTCTCAAACTTTTTACGTTTCCCGCTAGCACAGTTTTTACTGTTTTCTTCGTTTTTTTTCTCTCTCCCTCTCTCTCTCTCTCTCCTATTTTTTCGGGACTACCTCTTTGTACGTTCCCATTGTTGATACAGATAATCGATATTAATTACCCGATCGATCGATCATAATTTCTGAGCGATCGATCGAAGTTTTGAGAGAAAGAGAGAGAGAGAGAGAGAGAGAGAGAGAGAGAGAGAGTGAGTGAGTGAGTGAGAGAGAAACAAAAAAAGCAGCGAAAGAAATAAATAATACAGTGGTCGATCCAAAAAGAGAAGGTGGAGGAGGTGGAAGAGGAAAAAGAAACAAAAATAAAAGAAAGAAGAATTCGTATGAAAATCGGTAAAAGACCGCGCGAACGAAGAGCAAACTGTCATTTCGTGACTTCTTTTAAAACGATTGCTCGCGATTTCGCGCTGATCGCGAAGCATTCAGTCGCAGTTGCCTTCGAAAAAGGGAACAACAAAAAAAAGAGAAAAAAAGAAGTATCGTACGTGAGAAGGTTCGACGATATTCTCCTAGAATCTTCTCGAGTTGCTATATCGTTCTCTGTACCGAGCTAGACGCGCGAAGAGATCCTAAATGTCTTATGCGATATTACATTCGTTTACAGACTGCTGGCTCTGTGTGTGTGTGTGTGTGTGCGCGCGCGCGCGCGTGTGTGTAACCACAGACCCCCGAAATGCGCTCAACGTTTTACGATAGAAGCTTTTCGCGCACTCCACATTTTCCCTACGTTATTTCAAATTTTCTAAATTATCTCCTAACCTCGCGAACGTGAGATCGAAATTACCTTTTCTTCTTAGTAGTTACATACCTCATCCGCATGTAAACAAGATTCTTTTCAAGAGAATAAGACCGATCAAATATTTACCCTCGTCTCGAGCCACAAGACTGATTGAATCTTCGACAAAGATCATAAGAAAAATAAAAAAAGAAAGGAAAAAGGAAGGAAGAATAAAGAAGAAGAAGAAGAAGAGAGAACGATTCCAATTTTCGTTGTCTCAAATATTTCATTGGTGGAATAATAAACAGGTACCAATAGCGATCGGTAAACGCGTTATCGAGGGCAAGAAACGTACATTAGACGGGTAGACAAGGCTATTACCAATTCATGATAGGGGATAGGTATCCGCATATGAAACTAGGCGAGAGTAAGTACGAGAATAGCCATCGAAGAGAGTGTGAAGCAAACGAAATCAATCGATACTCTCTTCCTTTCTCTCTCTCTCTCTCTCTCTCTCTCTCTCTCTATTTATCTATCTATCTATCTATCTACCACAGACAAAAATGAATTATTCTCTGGTTACCCCTACTTTTTTTTTTTCTCTTTTTTAACAAAACCAACCAGTGCATTAAAAATGACTAAGAATGATAACCCCTACTCCCCCTCCCCTCCCCATGAAATCAAATTATACGATTATAAGCTTCTACAATATTATTTCGAATGAATAGGGTTAAATCTTTCGTCGCAATTATAACCGTACCCTATCACGATAAATTTAAACTCGTAATATGGCTCTCTCATCGATTGACCACACGCGATACGGTTGATGTGATTTTAGATGTGCATACACATACGGATGCCTACAAAATGCTCACTTTGAAGCGACGAACGGACAATCTGATCGCACGGTATGAAATCACGGGATAACGAGTAATTGGGTCACAAACCAAGTGCAGGGACTATTAGCATTTATATGGACAAGAGAGCGGCTTCGTTCGACACTCCTCGTTCTACTACAACTACAACCCCTTGATTCGACCTACCCCTCCTCCTCCACCTCCTCCTCCACCTCCTCCTCCTCCCCCCCCTCTGGCCCCTGCCCCCTCCTCTCCCCCTATCTAGCCAGTCTCCCGCTCTCTTTTGCCCGCTTCATCGAAAGTGCGCCGATGCAAATTATTCGGATTAAAATCGTGTCACGTATCGGCCGAAGCTCACTGTTGTAACCTTTTATGCATGCGTCAGTCATGTATGTAGGTACGTGGATCTATGACATAATGAGTTCCGCTTCGTCTAAAGACACGGTCAAAGGTTAACGACCAAGAACGACAGAAAACTTTTCTACCCGGATGAGTGTTTAGATTTCCCTGATAAAAAAAAAAAAGAAGGAAAAAAAAAAGGAAGAAAGAAAGAAAGAAAGAAAGAAAAAGGAAAAAGAGAAAAGAAAGAAAGATAGAGATAGAGAGAGAAAAGGAAAAAAGAATAAGAGAAATAAAGAAAGAAAGATAAAAGGAATAAGAAAAAGAAAAAGAAAGAAAGAAAACAGGAACAAAAGTATCCATCTGACGGAAGCAAACTTTATGATACGATGATGATAATGATCGTACGTATCGTTTGATCTGTCAGAAGAGAGAAAAAGAGAGAGAGAGAGAGAGAGAGAGAGAGAGAGAGAGAGAGAGAAGAGTAGAAGCTTCTCGATAAAATTTCTCGATAAAAATTTTCGATCGCGGTTGAATGATTTTTCAAGGACGAGCAAAGGATGTTCCTACGTTCCTTCCAATTTCAATTCCAACTATGTAATAGTCTCCGCATATGCTAAAAACACGTGTTAAGGATTCTCAGAAGCAGCAGTTCGGTCCCTTTCGAAACAAGATATCCTTAAGCTTGAGAAAACCGATATTTGCATCAAGAGCATCGTGAGAAGTCGATATGAGTGAAACTTGGACAGCTGTTACCCCTTTTCAACCTCTTCTTCCCAGACACATTCTTTTCCAGCAAATTCCTTCCTTCCTTCCTATTGACATTTTATATATATATATATATATATATATATATATATATATATTATATTTATTTATAAACATATATATATTTTGTTAATTGTATCGTATTAATATAAACATTTTTTTTGTTCTTTTTTTTTTTTTTGAGAAAATAACAAAATGATATTAATAACGTATAAAAGAAATAATAAAATATGTCTCATATCTTTAAAGGATACAAATGGGACACCTTTATCGTACATCCTTTTCTATCTAACTTTACAGAAGACCGAAGGTAATATAGTATCTACGAGTCCTCCACTCGGCCCCGCTCCCCCGTAGAAAACCGATTTTGGGAATAGAACATAGTCTTTTCTCGTTTCTGGGATGGTAGAGGATATAAGAGACGTAGGGAATACCTTGAGCTAGTAACATAAAATACAAATACAAGGAAGTTGAAAGGGTGCCACGTAACCGTGCGAGAAGACAGAAAGTAGAGGAAGTAGTAGAAGAAGAAGAAGAAGAAGAAGAAAAAGAAGGGATAGGGGGAGTACAACGTTCATAAATCATCGTGCAACGTTGATTCCAAGCCAGCCAAACTATTTGTCCTCCAAACAAGGATAGACATCCTCCGTTAGCAACGATCTTCGCCCCCCACTGAAAATGTATTCATAGGTACATACATACATACATACATACATACATACATATATATATAATATATTGTGTTATTATTATTATTTTTATTATCATCGAGCTGCTGACTTTGCTATAAATTACAAAAACATCTTCGATAAAACGATAATTAAAAATCCTTGAGCCTTTCGTCCGACAAACGATTTTTCTCTTCAAAAAAAAAAAAAAAAAAAAAAGAGAGAGAGAAAAAGAGAAAGAGAAAGAGAGAGAACAAATTTAATGAGAAAATCCGAGTAATGGATTTCTAATCGATGGGATAAGAAAATTATTTGAGATCATATAATTAGGAAAGGTTTGCTGATCTTATCGAAACATATCCATTAAATTTTCTTCTAATGTCAACAGAGAAATGTTCGAAACGCGCATTTCTACTATCACACTAAGCGTCGTTTTCTTCCGTTACGTAACATCACATTATCCACCTTTAACGGCAGCCCTTTTACCGTCTTTCCCAATCGGCGCCTCTTCTTTTCCACTCGCCACTCGAAGAAACTTCGATTCCCGATTTCTTTGAAGGATCAATTCTATCGTTCGATCGTCGAAAAGAAAGTTCCTCTCTCTTTAAACTGCATTGATAAAAATGTATAAAACGAAAGGATATTCGACAGGGATCAAAGAGAGATCTCTCAGGGAACGGTAATAATTTTTTGTTTCCCTTTCCCCCCACCCCACCCCACCCCATCCCAATTCCTCCCTTTTGCCTCTTCTTTTCCTTTTTTTTTTTCATTTTCTTTTTCTCTTTTTCGTTCCTTCCCTCCCTCCCTCCCTCTCTTCCTCCCTTCCTTCCTTCCTTCCATATTATTTTCAAAATCACACCGCCAATAATATTTTTACGCGAACGTTAAACTCTTATTAAATTTTCATCGAATTGATTCGCAGCACTCGTACGAGGAACTCTTATGCGCGAAATCCATTTGTAATTGGAAACGTCGGCCGTAGCCACGGTACCATTTCGATATTTAACCAAACGTGGATATGAAATGATGAAGAAAAAAAGAGAAAGAAAAAAAGAAGGAAAGAAGGGAAAGAAATTTAAATTAAAAAAAAAAAGTAAGCATCAAAAATGGTAACGACGAAATTAAATCTCGTGGAAATGAATGAACCTGAACGGAATTGCACACATATCGATAATATTAACAAGAATTCTATAAGTGTACTTCGATTGGTAGGAAAAGTCGCGATTTCTATTATTCATCCTGTGAAATGTTAATGGCGTTGGTTGGCATAGAAAATGATAACGATGAAATTACATCTTGCGGAAACGAATGAACCTGGACGGAATTAAACACAGATATCGATAATATTAACAAGAATTTTACAAGTTTATTCCGACAGATAGAAAAACTCGAGATTTCTGTTATTCGTTATACGAAATGTTAATAATGAAGGGGAGGGGGAATAAAAACGGTAAAGATGATAAAACGAAACGAAACGAAACGAAGCTAAGGAAAAGCAAAAAGAAAAAGAAATATGGCGAAATAATTATCGCAGATCGTCGAGATACTTATTTACTTTTAAAACGAAAGTTGAAACGCGCGAAAGATTTTTTTTTCACGGTTGTTCTCGATCTTATTCGGATCTATGTATTTACACACGTATGTATGTATATATACATATACGTGTGTGTGTGTATGTAGTATAGTCGGTTGTAGGCAAGTACATAAGTCACAGGTGAGAACGCCTCATGGGAAATTAAACAGGCACAAGTCGCACTGATAATTCTTGATACGGGCAATGAGTAACGTTGCTTCACCTTCCACTTGAGCTATCGTGTTTCAGATGCGCCCTTCGTGCCATGAGAATCAACGATGGCTCTCGTAAACTGTCTCCACCTTGTTTCCCACGTTCCACGTGAGTTGGTGGAAGGGATCGGCCGGGAAGGGGAAGGAGAGAGGGAGACGAGGATTTCGGAGACGATCTTACGTTTCCAACGAACTTTTCAATTACATTTTTTGAATCAAAAAGAAAAAAAAACAAATATTTCACTTCACCATTCAATATCATACAAATCTTATATTTCTGATAGCGGTTATTTATAAAAAAAAAAAAAAAAAAAAGAAAAAAAGCTTCTTGAAGTAACAATAACGTTTAAGATCTTTATACCCATTCGTTCCTCGTTCTCTGCTTTAATTGAATCCGTAAATCGAGCATAATTTATCGAGTCACTTTCCCATCTCCACGTTTACAGGGTCCTACGATTAAAGCGACTATACGTCTACTACGTCGAAATTGTTAGGCATTTAACTCGATCGATTTCGTGTTAATGGTCTCTGTACGGCGAGAAAGGTCAATCCAATTACGTTCATCGTTTCGTTGTAACAATAAAATAAGACACAAACGGGATCAATCCAACGCGAACACGAGACAATACCAATTAATGTGTCTAATTCTGTTTTTCGAATGTACGAATCGGAGTAACAATATATGAACGACGATTAATAATAAACAACGTCGACATTCAAAGCGGTTAGCATAAAATTAATTAATCCTATTGTATTTTCAATCGGTGCGCGCCATGAAACATAAAACCGACGTACTAATTGCGTACGAAATTTTATGATTTTTTATGTTTCATTCGAAATACATTATATATATTTACATATATGTATACATATGTACACATGAACGATATTGAACACTTGGAGCGATATAGCGATATCTCGATGGGAGAGGCATTTTCAATCACCAGCTTTGGCAACCGCGATTATTGAATTATGCGACCAACAATGCGTACCGTAATTTTCCCGATTATGGTCACTATACATATAGCCTTCGTAAAGCATGTGTTTCACTATGCTTCTCGAGTAATCAACGTTCACGTTGT
>OU426860.1:4699552-4812052 GCA_911387685.1 Dolichovespula media
GACCAAACGAACGAACACGTTTTATGCTCGCATTATTTTCGAGGACCGGATGAAAAAAAGAGAGAGAAGGAGAGAGAGAGAGAGAGAGAGAGAGAGAGAGAGAGAAAAGGCACTGAAAATAGAGGAGAAACCATAGCCGCCGAATTTGCAGACTTTTATAGCGTACGTTATTTCAGATTTATATTCCATTCGTTATCCTCCTGTTCTTTCAAAATGACGTGTTGAAAAGGGAAATGATATGAATGAATGAATAAATGGAAGGAAGGAAGGAAGGACGAAAGAAAGAAAGAGGGAACAGAAATATACGAATTAAATATTACAGTGGAGTAATGAAGATCTAAAAGAAAAGAAAAAGAAGAAGAAGAAGGAAAAGGATAAAAAGAAAATTGAAGGGAATAAACTCAAAATCAGTAGTCTAGAAATATTAAATCGACTTGAACAACAATCGCATGAACGTGGCCGATGATTCCGCTGACCCCATGATGTTCGTACTTGAACCGCATTATTAACCGGATCGTCAATGAATTCAAGGTTGAAATGTTTTAAACGATCGGGATGAAACGAAAATAAAGACAATTAACAAAAGATTGTCTCTCTTATCGTACAGAAGAAAAAATTCCATTCTCTCAGAGAGAGAGAGAGAGAGAGAGACATTCTTTTTCTTTATATATATATATATATATATATATATATATATATATATATATTTTTTTTTTATTATTTTTTTTTTTTCTTTATTTTTCATTGATTTTTATCGAACTGGAAAAACTCGACGGTATCGTCCGTTCTCTCTTTTATCTTTCTTTCGTCGTAAAATGGTCTGTTCCTAGTCATACGTTTCCCACGCGCGTAATCAGTCAAACGAAAAGCGACGCGTTAACGTCTCCGGGGTTGGAGATTTACCGATGCAAATTGACAGAGGGAGGTCGAACGTAGTGAAACGATGTGAAACAGTTTCGAGGAAGGCTGTCCGGGTAATAACTATGACGACAATATGGTACGATGGCGTTGCGCGTTGTTCGATCAAGAAACAAATACAAACAAGGTTATGAATACTATTATATCAACGAAATAATATATTGACGGGCGTTTTACATCAATTATTATTATTTTTTTTTTTTTTTTTTTCTTTATTACTCCACGCGAGAACAACGCGTGCAATACACCTTTATATCATTAAATCGAGTTAAACGCGCTATATCTCCCGCGGGATAATTTGTGAGGAAGGTAGAAAGAAAAAAAAAAGAATAAAAAGGGAAACAGAGAAAGAGAACGAAAAAAAAAAAAAAAAGAAGAGAAAAGAAATTCATTAATCTCTTTTCAGTCTCTAATCATCGATTCCCCTTCGAAAGCTTTTGATATTCCTCGGTAATGCGCGTTTAAAATGAAAAACTCTACGAGAGAGTTGGCAGAGTACACTTTCAATTAATGTCCCTAGAACGACATAGGAATATTTGGATAAAAGCTACATGAAAAAAAGTTATATCGAATTGTTTTTGTTCCACAAAACACGGCGATAACGTTTTCCAGTGAGTCTAACCGAGCCAATTAAGAGGTAATTTATTTAACACACACACACAGAGAGAGAGAGAGAGAGAGAGAGAACGATGTTTAGTAAGAAAACAATAATTCGAGAAAATACGATAATACGTGTTTGCGTGTAAAAATTTAAAAAAAAGGAAAAAAAAGGAAAAAAGAACGCAACCAAAAATATACACGAATATTACTCATCGCAACAGAGAGAACTGTTTGGTCAGATCGATATTAATACTGTTAGCAATGTCGGTTCGTTCGAAAGTTATGTCTCGTTGTCCACTTGAAGGGAAACGTGGATACCATGGTTGAAAAGGGTTGTGAAACGAATGAGAGATAGAGATAGAGAACGAGAAAGGACACGATATGTACCTACCTACCCACCCACCTACCTACCTACCTACCTACAACTGATAAACCGAGGGAAATGAAATTTGCGTTAAGGGCGAGGCAAAAGCTGACGCGTTGGGAAACAATAGGGTCGATCGAGCGTGATGCGTCTAACGCGTAACACAATACGCAGCTCGTTTGGATGATCGAGTGCCAAGCGAGCTAGCTAGCTAGCTGCCTGGTTGGCTGGCTGGCTGGCTGGCTAACTAACTAACTTTAGCTTTGATGTTCGCGTTTGAAAAATGTCAAAACTTTGTTTCTTTCTCGCTAGGGAAAAGAGATTTCACACAAAAGTCTACCATTGTATGACGACGTTCTATTGAGAATGACTATGAGAAGAATTCGACGAAGATATATGTGTGTGCGTGCGTGTGTGTGTGTATGTGTGTGTGTGTGTGTGTATGTGTGTGTGCACGCGCGTGTATTTATATATAAAGGAAAAAAAGGATTTATTGTGAAGGGATGCAAAAAGGGTTCAAATATTTTTCCATGTCCTTCGACAGTTCGATATGCATTCACCTTTACAAATCTTCTTTGCAGAGACGGCAAGCAGCTTGGAACATCAACAATTGAGGACGCGAATGCAAGAACAGCTCGAGTGCACTTACCCTCCTTATGCGTCCGAGCGCATCATCCAGACCCTCCATATCTGACCTACTTACGAGGAGCGTACTTGCGTAATAAAAGGTCGGTCAAACCGTATATCATACCCCCAACCAAGCGGACGCTCACACACACTCTCTCTTTCTCTTTCTCTTTCAATCTCTTTCTCTTTCTATCTCACTCTCTCTTTCCTCCAACCGACTTCCCTGTTGAATAGCTTTCAGTTACATACACGATTACATTGCTTTCAGCTTTATGTGCTATCGGATTTATGCTAATTTGTGCACTTCATATTTTTGATATTCTCTTTCCCCTTCTAACCCACATCCTCCCTTCCCCTTCTCTCTCACTCTCTCTCTCTCTCTCTCTCTCTTTATCTATCTACTCTATCATATAACCCTTCATTTACATTTTCCGAAAGAAAATATCTATACGATCGGTATACCTTCATATGTGATATTAGACGCGATCAAAGTTACGCCGAACGTATAAAAAAAGAAAAAAGGAATAAAGAAATAATAATCGAGAAGTTCTGAAAAAAAGAAAAAAAAAAATTACAGAAAAGAAAAAATTGAAAAAGAAAAAGAAAAACAAAATTACAACCGATCGGTAAAGTTTTCAAACATTCTGTCATATATCGATAATAATAAACTAAAGTCAGCCAGGTATAGATAACGTTATATGGTAACCCATAAATCTGCTTTTGCGACGAGTTACGACGAATGACAAGTGTATTTATACATATATATCGTTCCGTTATTTTATTACTCGCGGTTTATAATGCATTTCTATCATTCATGAATACTGAATCGTCCATATGCATGCATGGGGTAGATAGCATACACCAACATGTCGGTCAGACGTCGTCGACGTCGACGTCGACGTCCTCGTCGTCGTCGTCTTCCTCCTGGTCGTCGTCCTCCTCCTCGTCGTCGTCGTAATCGTTCAACGAAACGGGACACAAAAGCGAGGGGACATTCATAAAACGTTGATCGGTGTAATATAAGAGCGTTTCTCTGCTTTAAATGTTTAACTATATATATACTTATACAAAGAGAGAGAGAGAAAGAGAGAATGAAAGAAAGAAAAAGAGAGAGAGAGAGAGAGAGAGAGAGAGAGAGATCAATATGTATATCAGCAATGTGTTTACTCGGTGGCTGGATAGCTCATAAATACGCGAGCAATATTTTTGTATTCGCCATAGACACGCCACCGCCGCCACCACCATCGACGAATTCGCTTTAAATTGCTAAAGCGTTAGACCGACCGACCGACCGACCGACCGACCGACCGACCGACCGACAGAACGAACGAACGAACGAACGAACGAACGAACTATCGATCGATAGTTCAATTCGATTCGATTCGATTCGATTCGACTCGACACGACTCGAGCTTTCGAGCCAAAAGCCATTTTACATTGAACCGTCAAATAAATATCTTCTCTGACTTTGAACTCTCTCTTTCTCCCACCCTTTCTCTCTCTCTCTCTCTCTATATATATATATATATATACATATATATATATATATATATATATATATATATATATCTCCTTCGAAGAGGTAGAGATATCTTCAAGTTCTTTTTTTTTTTTTTTTTATATACATATATCTTCTCCATACGTCTCTTTATATACCTACACTTAGAGATAAGTACTGCTAGGTACTTATACATTTCGAGATCTCTCTTCAAACGTCAACCCCTTCTTTTTCTTAAATTTCTGTTTGTTAAACAGTTTGAAATGTCTACCTTAGACAAAATAACAGGGAGAGAGAGAGAGAGAGAGAGAGAGAGAGAGAGAGAGAGAGAGAGAGAGAGAGAGGTGATGATCTTGTTCGACGTTGAATTAACAAGCAGGATAAAAGAAACTTTGTTATATCTTACGTCAGAAGGTAATTAACTTCAAAGTGTATATGTATATATATATATATAAGAAATCACGCAAATGTTCCGTCTTTCTCCATAGATCAAAGAGCTTTCGACGTTCATGTAAGTAATAGAGACAAAGAGAACGAGAGTGACTCGAAAGGAAATGCTCGTTCGGCTTGCATTTGCGGGGAATAAAGGGTGAACAGGAAAGAGTTGGTGGTAGGAGGGGCAAGGAGGGAAACACGGGGTGAGGATGTAAGGGGAAGGCACTGTAATAACGTTCCTCATGACATTTTCCGGTCGCCGGAAGATGGGGGTTTCATGCACGCACTTCTCGGTTCCTTCGTTCATTCGTTCGTATGTTCCTTCGTTAGTTCGTTCGTTCGTTCGTTTGTTCGTTCGTTCGTTCGTTCGTTCGTTCGTTCGTTCGTTCGTTCGTTCGTTCGTTCGTTCGTTCGTTCGTTCGTTCGTTCGTTCGTTCGTTCGTTCGTTCGTTCGTTCGTTCGTTCGTTCGTTCGTTCGTTCGTTCGTTGGCGATCGTGTGACTCACGAAGGCGTTAGGGTCGTCGAACCCCATTTTATTTCTCCTGCGAATCGTGTACTACTACTGGAAACAGAGGAAGTAGAGTTAAAAATCAACCTTGAAAGGAAACACATTAAAAGGAGGAAGAAGATGACGATGATGATAATGATGACGACTATGAGATTATGACGATAATCGCGGGATAGTATTTCTTTTTTCTTTTTGTTTTGTTTTGTTTCCTTTTCACCTTAGTTACATTCGTAATCGATGATGATACACCCAATCGTTTTCCCTTGTCTCCTTTGAACGTATCCTTCAAGGAGAAAGTTTTCTTTTGTTGCTGTTTATCGCGCGGTAGAAAAAAAAAAAAGAAAAAGAAAAAGAATTAAATATTCTGGATAGTGGTAGAGCAGTAAGAAAAAGAGGGAAGAAAAATGGGAAAGAAAAAAAAAATTAAAAAATTCATTTCCTCGAAAGGCACAACGGGACCTTGCCCTTTCTTAAAGCTTTTTCAAGATGTACATAGACATATATTTTCAAGATATATATATATATATATATATATATATATATATATATATATATACATATCTTGCCCGTGTATTTAATTAAGAATCGACGGAAAGTCGCTGTGACTCGAGTCTTAAAACTTCAAGCTGCCTTTTCCGGCTGATTTTTAATTAAACAAAATTTAATTAAAACGCGAGCACCAACCACCGCGGCCACCGCCGGTACAATCGGCGAAGATTCGAAAGAAAATATTCAAGAAACGTACCGGCGTAAATGCGAGAAGTAAGTTTAAGAATTGGAACGACTTACATATATATATACATACATTCATACATATATAAATATATATATATATATATATATATATATATATATATATATACATATACATATACATATCTCTATTTCCCTCTTTTGCGGTTGAACTCAGAAATGTAGAAAGAAACGACCAAAGGGACAAAGTTAAATGGTTTTGTCGATACTATCTTTACGTGTTATTGGCACATTTTTGTATGCGCCACCACCGTGGCAGATGTAGTCTCGACTTCTCCCCTGCATACGAAAAGTTAAGGTCTCTCTCTCTCTCTCTCTCTCTCTTTCTCTTTCGTTTTTTTTTCTTTCTTCTTTCTTTCTTTCTCTCTTTCTCTCTCGCTCTTCTTCTTTTTCTTCAAGATAAAATATATCCCTGTTTCTTTCTTTTATCTTCTTTTTTTCTCTCATGAAAAAGGAAGGCCCCTTCGTCCCGTCAGAAAAGATTGCCGTTCCTTGTTAATCGCTGAATAAATTTTCCCGACTTTACAAGATATTGTAGTTAACTTTGATATTTTAAATGTATTCAAGTATCAAAGAAGTAGTATTAAAACGTTGACTTTTGTACAGTGACTTCTCTCTCTCTCTCTCTCTCTCTCTCTCTCTCTCTCTCTCTCTCTGGAGGATTTGTTCTTAAAGAAAAAAAAAAAAAAAAAAAAAAATAATTCACTTATCATACCTTGAAAATAGTTTTCTACTTTATTATAAACCGTAATACAATTTTATCGGTCCGTTTTTCTATCTCCAATACTCCAACTCGTACCAACCTATATTTCCCCATGATCAAATTTTCCTATAGACGTTTCGAGCAATATCATTTAGCAATCTAATTTCGCGGTAACCCTGTTGAATTTTCAACCGTAGTATTAATACGTTTAATTAACCGTACAACGAAAAGCCAATATCCAACGAACGCAGTTCTACCGTTAAAATAAGTTTCGTCCGATAATTAGGTAAATCAAATAAAAGCTACTTATTGCCAGATAAATGCATATCGATATACGATTTACATTCGACGAGATCGACGACGACGACGACGACGACGACGACGGAAAGAAAAAGTACTCCAAATACTTATTGGGTCCGAGCCAATTAGATCGATAACTTACGGTAAATAAGATAAAATAAATGGTTCGAGGGAGGGAAAGAAAAAAAAATAAAATGAAATCTTGGCTCGACATTCGTCAATCCTTCTTATTCATTGTTCGTAGATACCTATTACCGGTTACGAAAATGAAATCACTTTATTACGAACGGATGAAGATACGTCGACCTTTCGACATGATTAATTGCTAACTAATTACTCCGAGACCTTCGAATTCCCCAAAGATACACCACCCTCAAGACGAAGCACCGCCGTTTTCTTCTTATCCTCTTTTCTAACAGTTGTCAGAAAGTTCGTTTAAAGCTCAAAGAAGCGGAAACTTTGCAAGGAGAGAAATCTTTTCGATGACATTCGAATTACCGAGGCGACGGACAGATCAACGTCCTCGTCGATTATATCCAAAGAGATACTTCCGAACACCCCTGTCTCTGTTAATTCTCGAATCTCTCCATTCTCTCAGAGAATAATACTACGGAGCCTTAAACTTTTTAAATTACGTCAGGATGGGAAGCACGTCGATCGGCTGATATTTTATATTAATCCACTTTCACGAAGAACGAGTAATATAATAATAATAATAATAATAATAATGATAATAATAAGAATAAAAATTATAATAATAAAAATTATAATAATAATGATGATGATGATGATGATGATGATAACAAATATCCTTGAAAGACACGAAGAATATACCGGAGAAAAGTAATGTCAGCTTGATTAACTTGACGATCGCGTATTCCATAGAGTTTAATAAAGGAAATTAAATTACCGCGATTGTTGGAATATGTATATGAAGTTGAAAGGGAGAGAGAGAGAAAGAGAGAGAGAGAGAGATGTTTAACGAATGGTTTCGTATGCAAAATTTGCCTCTATCCAAGAGCTTCGACAGTAACATAATTTTATCGTATTTACTCAACAATCGTATATATGTATATACATACATATATATATATATATATATATATGTTTGTATGTATGTGCATATATATATACATATGCATATACATATGTAAATACGTATACACATATAATATATCTTCGTAACTTTTGTACCTTTAGATTTATTATTCAGAATGCATTTAATGTCCGTATCTACTCGTGGCAATCCACTACGCTATTGACTTTGAAATATTAAAAGTATGTCGCTCATGAGTTTTCGCATATACTTCACCACCATTCGTATACAATACCGATTTAATTCAATTAACTTTTCGACTGTTTACATTAAATTATATTTTTCTTCGTTATTATATTAACGATATTAATAACGAATTACGTTTATAAGCAATATAAAAAAATACAAATAAGTAACTGATAATGTAGGTCTAATGAAAGGTCGGATCAATAATTAACGTAGATTTGATATTTCTTTCGAATAAGAGGAAATCGTACCTATAAACTGATATTATATTCGTCGAAAACAAACGATAATAAAGCGATAGGCGAATTTTGGTTAATTTGCGGTAAGCTTTGTGGCAAAGAGGAAAATCCAAACGGAATGGCAAATAAATCGTGGGAAATCCGGACATTAATGTGACATTGTGTAATTCGAGAGCATCGAATTTCCGTCAGAATTATTTTGGAATTCTCTCATCACACTCTTTCCTATGTACATATATATATATATATATATATATATATATATATATCACATGTATTTCATATTTTTTATTATGAGAATTATACAAATAATATATGCATACTTAATGAGAGAAAAATCATTTGTTCGCTCTAAAACCTAGGAAATATATATATATATATATATATATATATATATATATATATATATATATATATATAAAAAGACAGATATCAAGGAAAATATCATATTCATAGATATGTCGAGTAGTAACCGTTACATCGTCGTGGACTTTAATAATGCTGGCTTGCGTAATGATTAGAAAGCGAATCGACTCATGGTGACTCATTTTCACGCGTATTCCATTCGATCTTGTTACAAATATTACGATACTAGAGTGTCATTTCATCCGGTCGATCATTTTCTTTCCTTTCTTTCTTTTACTTTTTTCTTCTTTTTCATTTTTCCTTCCTTTTTTTTATTTTCCTATCCAATACCTTCGTATACCCATTCTCGAAAGTGAGAAAATGTTGATATAAAGTCCGATCCCAAGTAAGTAGAACACTCTCGTTTAAGCCTTACGTTTGATGTATTCAAGCCTTTGACTGTTTGTACCGATGTCAAAATATAAAGAGAATAAATTTTCAAAGCGTACGCGTCCCAGATAGATGAGAAAAATCACGATCATAAACGTGGCCGCCCGAAGGGGAACTCGAGAATGCAACGAGTCAAAATCTAGATTTCGTTTTGAACGAAGAAGACGAGTCGAATTGACTATTAAACGTAACGTACTATCGAAGCATTCTCTTTGTGTTAACGACGCGCAAAGGATGCTTAACGGGAACAAAGGAAAATTTCAATGCGAGAGATGCTTAATGAAATTTCATTTGCTCTTGATAGTTTCGTTTTAACCGTCTATAATTAATTATTCGCTGGAAATCAAGGCACGAAATCAAGCCGCTATGAAAATCACGTATAATATTCGAACGAAAAACGAGAAATATCTCGGTCTACGTTCGTTAATTTTCTTTCTTCTTCTTCTTCTTCTTCTTCTTCCTCTTCTCTTCCTTGTTTTTTTATTTTTAATTTTTTTTTTTTTTTCTTTTTTCGTTCGTCTCTCTTTCGATTTTTTCGTCCCATTTGCTCATTTCGCGCCATTTCCACCCTCTCGATCCACCTTATTTTATTTTACCCCCTTCGTCGATTGTTTTTCTCTCTTTCACTTTTTCCCCGTAACTCCTTCCTCCTCTTTCTCCCTTGGAAACATTAGGATTCTACTCGAAAGTGGCAGTACCTCCTAACAACGTACGTTTCCATTAACGATGATGAATCAATGATACTTTCACATCGAAGATTACATTACGGCAGTTTCTCGATTCAACCTAACTAGAATTTACTCGCTTAGTTCGGCTCGACGTATTTATATTAATCGGCTTAGCAAAGTTTCGTTCTCGACATTATCCTGCTTTACCCTACGCTGATTAAGATTAACTGCGTTCACATGCGAAGGAGGATCGTTTTACGGGAAGAATTCATTTACAAAAGCTCTCTGCCGTATTTCATCCATTAATCGCTTTTTCATCGCCGTCCAAACATTTTCCCTACCTCGATCACTCTCTCTCTCTCTCTCTCTCTCTCTCTCTCTCTCTCTCTCTCTCTCTCTCTCTCGCCCTCTTTTTCTCTCTCTTTCGTTCGAAGAAAAATAATAATCGCTGAACGCCTAGCCTAACTCTTACCACATAGAACGTCAATCGCTCGTATTCGTATTTTTATTTTCGTTTCGTTTCGTTTCTACCCCACTCCCCTCTCTCTGTCACTCTTTCACTCTATACAAATGAGAAAAAGAAATAAGACGACTTTGCGGCTAACGTTGAATTTATCATTGTAAACCAACAATGAGGCCATTAAACGAAACGAAAAGGAAAACGCGAATTGCTTAAGGTCATTCGGCGGCACTTATTATGTTACCTTCTATTTCATTTCGTCTCGTCTCGTAGAGAATATTTTTTTTTTTTTTTTTTTTTTTTTTTAGAAGACAAGAAAGAAAGAAATAACAAAACAAATATCCAATTAAAATATCTCCGTCGTCCTGGGGAAGGGAGAAAGAAGAATGAGAGAAAGAGAAAGTGAAAGATAGAGAGAGAATGAGAAAGAGAAAGAGAGAGAGAGAGAGAGAGAGGTACAAGATCCTTTTCGTCCATTCGATATAAAGCATTTTTCACTGCCCGATACGTACAAGTTCATTTTATACAAGAAATTTCTCCGGTATTCGTAGCTACGAATTCACATTTTTCTCAGTCGCAAAAAAAGGAGCTTCGTCGACGGAGCAAAGGGTAAGGCCATCGAAAAGCTAACGCATTTGAAACGGCGAGGGAAGAGACGAAGAAAGAGAGAGAAAGAGCGAGAGAGAGAGAGGGGAGGGGGGAGAGAGAGAGAGAGAGAGAGACGAAAGGGGTTCGGATGTTGGGGGCGGATGAAGGAAGGGAAACGTGAAACGCATTGAAACGGAAGGTTCGGTGGTCCACGCGTTTTGTCTGAATTGCCAACATCAAAGAACGGAAAGTACGGTCCACGTCGTGTGCTCGTCGAGTCGCTATCAAGAGATACTATAAGGTATAAGAGAAAAAGATGGAAAGGAAGAAAGAGAAAGAGAGAGGGGGGGAGGGAGGGAGAGAGGAAGAGAAGGAAAACGAGGATACCAAAGCGATTCTCAAGGGTCGTGAGGGAAAACTTACTTCAAAAGTAGCCTCGAATGCAAAACGACTCGTCCCAACACGATATTAATATTAAGCTCTTGACGGTTCTAGGAAGTTGTAAAACGAAAGGAAAAGAATATGAGAGAAGGATAGAGGGATATATATATATATATATATATATATATATATATATATATATATATATATATAGATATAGATATAGAAATAGTATAGATATAGATAGAGATAGAGATAGAGATAGAGATAGAGATAGAAGAGGGTGGAGATAGGAAGACGCTGTACCCGCACCATTTGTCCTTGTTCTACAAAGCTCGAACGTATATCTAAAAGATACCTCCTGCATTTCGTGCTTCGAATGCGAATACGAATTATCTGCTGCAAGAAAGAAAAGGGGTTGAGAGGAAGAGGGGGCATTACGGTTCGGTTCGTGAGATTACCTTCCTTTCCTTCTATTTTTTTTCTTTCTCCTTTTTTTTTACTCTTACTTCTATCTCTCTCTCTCTCTCTCTCTCTCTCTCTCTATCTCTCTTTTGTTCCCTCTCTTTCGAACCTCGAAAAATGTCTTTTTGAGGGTTGCTCAACGTGATAAATTTTCGAGTGAAAAGTTTCGTTCTTCTTTTTCATTCTCGTGGGAAACGTTCCCTCTTTCCTCCTTTGACCTTCGGACATTACTCTCTCTCTCTCTCTCTCTCTCTCTCTCTCTCTCTCTCTCTCTCTCTCTCTCTCTCTCTCTCTCTCTCTCTCTGTCTGTCTCTTTTCTCTTTTTGGCACTTGTTTATCATGAAAGTATTAAATTATTAACACGCTCTTTATTTTAACCTTGAACCGTCTCGTAAAAAGTCCATTCTCGAATGGAGCTCTAGCAAAAAAAAAAAAGAAAAAAAGAAAAAATACGATCGCAATGCATAGCTGTAAATCGGTGAAAGTTCGACGAAATAAAAATTTGAATGGGATAGAATTACGATTGACAAACAACTCGTTTATCCTGTTTTTCAACGTAAGCACTTAATTACATATCTACATATGTACACACACACATACACGCGCGCGGGCGCGCGCGCACACACGCACACATGTATATGTATCTACTGTGAATCGTAACGTTAAAAAAGAGTAGAAACGACGAGGATCTTACTTTTTATCCTTTGCAAAGCACTTGCAATTTCAAACAGGAGGTGCAACTACCTTTAAAAAGATAGAATAAAAGAAAGAGGAATAGAGAAAGGGACGCGAGGGGGAGGGAGGGGGAGGAGAGAGAGAGATATATAGAAGAAACGTGAATTGTCCTTATTTCGCTTGAAAATCCTGTCCCGTCCAGTTACGACGACGACTACTACGACGACGACAGATGCCTTCAAGCGTTTAATCCGTTTTCACAGTAAAGCATTTAATTAACGGCAAAGGCTGATCGTTTAAAAGGTGTGCGTTAAGCCATTTCGTTAAACCGATTTAAAAAGTTCCGATCATTTTCTCGAATATTCTCTAGCGAATTTTGAGATTTTCTTGAATTTACCCCCATCGATAAATAATACAGATACGATTTATAAATATTATTCTTCGTAAAGAGGAAACGATGTAAAGTTGATTGTTTGAAGAAAGATAACGCGGAGATAAAATGTATTTGTGTGAGAGAGAGAGAGAGAGAGAGAGAGAGGGAGGGAGGGAGGGAGGGAGGGAGGGAGAGAAAGCGCGTGTGTGTGTGTGAGAGAGAAAGAGAAAGAAATAAAGATGGAGAAAATCGAAGAGCATCAGAAGCGCAGCAGCACCGGTGGCCGCTTGACTCGCTCGAAAACCGGTTTTACGGACGACTTTTGTAATGATATACCTAAAACAGAGTTCGTCGTCGGTATACTCGCTGGTTGAAAGTTTCGAGAGTAACTATGATAATAGATACGTTACATACAAACTTACAAACACGTATTATCGATCATGAGCAACCCTTTTGTTTTCTCTTGTATCGAAATATCTATGGAGACGAACACACACAAACACATACATTTGTATGTATGTATTTATGTATGTATGTATTTATGTATGTATGTATGTATGTATGTATGTATGTATGTATGTATGTATGTATGTATGTATGTATGTATGTATGTATATTAGGCAATTTTCAAATGAGAGAGAGAGAGAGAGAGAGAGAGAGAGACTCGTCCACGCACGAGTGCACGTGGGATGCGTACGCGTCAGCGCGTACCAAGAGGGTGGCTTTTACGTGTTTATGTATACGTATACGTATATGCGCGTGTGTGCATGTGTGAGAGAGAAAGAGAGAGAATATGCAAGGAAAGAAAAAGGACGAGAAGAAAGGAACGTTCGTCGACTGCAAAGCGCCACGATACTGGCAAGGTCGATCCTCCCACACACACACACACGCGCGCGCGCGCACACACACACTTATTGAATAGAGTCAGTCTTTTTATGTTTTCAAAGTCGACGATATTTCTGAATTTTCTAGTCTTTTCTCCTTTACATACCTACATACACGCATATACATACACACGTATGTATTCTATATATAGAATATATACAGAAATATTTGATACGTTGACGAAACTCTTGGAAAATTTGTTTATTTTCGTAAATCTGTCAGGGCGATCGTAAGGGACGTATATAGGACCTACTATCGAATAGAAAGAAACAACGCAACGAATGCGAAGAAAAATGTAAGTAGATGTATGAGAGAAAAGAAATTTCGTATTTTGCGTCTCGGGAAAGAGACGCGAGGAGAGAGGCAAAGTCGAGAACGACGACTCGAGTTCATTCGCCCCGTCAGACTAAGCGACGCGAAGGACGAGATCCGGTCGTCCTTTTTCAAGGATCAAAACCCGGTTCTACCGGATCGAGGAAGAACAAGCGTAACGACGAGTAAGTAGAAGAAGAAGAGGAAGACGACTGCTGACTACTACTACTACTACTACTACTACTACTACTACTACTACTACTACTTACTACTTACTATTACCACTACTTACTATTTACCACTTATTACTTAGTATTGCTAACTACTATTAATATTATCGCTCGGATTATCCTCATCCAGGTAAATTTTCTACGAATTCGCGATGAGTCAGAGCCAAAGTGTTTCGTCGAAATACGTGGATACAACTATTCGCTAGTTTTATTCTTTTTGTTTTTCGTTTTTATGTTTCTTTTTTTTTTTTTTTCCTTTCTTTCCTTCTTTCTTACTTTTTCCACTCGACTAATTACAAATCTTAACGCAACACCTATTATAACCAAGAAGAGAGAATGATCGATAAGGATCTATAAAATAAGCAATGTGGGAAAGTAAGTATGTACTTACGTGCTTAACGATCCTTATTACGAAAGTGTTAATTATGTCTCTCTTCTCGTCCAACGACGAAGAATTTTACAAGGTCAAACTCTTAATCACGCGTGCGTATAAATGTGTTGTTGTTTTTTCTTTTTCCGTGTGTTTCCTCACGTCCAATATAAATCTTTCCGAAGTCTTGTTAACGTGGAACAAAGATATTCGCACGCGATTATTCACCCGTTGTAAAATCTATGATAAGTACCGACCTCGTAATACGACGCATACGAGGGAAAAAACTCGTACTAATATCGAAATACGTAACCGGATAATAATAATTCACGTGATATTAAATGAAATGGAATAATAATTAAATAAAAGCGATCCATACGAAATCGTCCATATGATCTAAATCTTTAACTACGGATTGAAATAAATCAATGGGAAAACATTATATTGTAATTTTGGATATTTGATTTCATATTATTCCCATGAAATTCGTCGTTATTGAATTGGCGAATTAATAATCTCGACATTTGCGATATTTCCTATCTAAAAGAAGAAAAAAAATAAAAGAAGAAAAACAATATGCTATATATTTATATACAATCATACATTATTTATATGTGTAATAATATATTATTAGATATTATCGGATTGACCGATTGACCATTAAGTAATGTTAGTATTTTCGTGAGAAAAGAAAAAAAAAAGAGAAAAAAAATTAGTATTATTTAAGCATAAATTACTAACAATTTCTTCAACATCATTCAATAATCAATCCGACAATTCGTTAGATGTACGAGTTGTCGTAATTTTAATAGTATTTATAAATGGCTTTTTTTATTGCGATCAGCTGATATATATATATATATATATATATATATTATATACCTATATATAATTTTTTACATTAGACGACGTTGTCGTAGATCTTAATGAAAATTAAATCATAGAAATATATGAGTCGCTCAATTGCCAAATCAATTTAATTCCATAAAACAGAAAAGTCGAGAAATGAGACGAAATAATGTAAATTGCTTTTTAAAATTCCCTCTTAAAATATAAATTCAAATAAACATTGTAGAATGTATAAAGACCTTGGCTGCTGCGTTTGAATTGCATTGTTGCAATGATTTACATTAGAGTACCGAGGTCAATCGGTTTGGCTTTTGAAATGAATTACTTTCTATTCAATGACCAAAAACGTTTTGTTACTTAAATGGTATTAAATAAGAGCAAAAAAAAAATTAGGGAAATATATTATGAATATAAAAATTGAGAAATCCATCGAGTGCTTCGACATTTAAATTAAAAGGAAAAGAAAGAAAATTCAAAAGGTGGAGTTGATGATCGATTTTCCAGGTGAACGACTTATATATTAAAAAAAAAAGAAAAGAAAAAGAAATGGGCGGGGAGGAAAGACAAAAGAAATCTCAATGAATTCTCGATAACCGTAAGCGGCCTCCTTAAACGACCAACAAAAAAATAAAAAAAAAGATCAAGAGAAAGATAGTACAGAGTTCTAGTGGCTCCCTTTTCCATCGTTAAGTATTTGAGAACGAACGTGACGGAGGAGGAGGTGGCAGGGGGTGGGGGAAGTGGGGTGGTCCCGAATCGAAATGAAACTCGTTAAAGTCCGATCGATTTTCGTTAAACGGCATCAACGTGTAGGGAGAATCAAGGAAGAACAAAAAAACTGTTCGATAGGTATATGTTCGAAGAGGCGAACGATGCGATGGGATGCGACGCGACGCGACGTTTCTCTCGCGTTCGTCGTGTATATACACTATATACATAGAGTTGGTGGTTCACGAGTCGCGAACTTCGTTTAATTCCCCGTATTTACAATGGGATGCGTCCGGCGTGTATATACGCGCGTCGTTCTATGCGATATACAGACCGTGACGCACACGTATGCCCCGCTTCTCGCAATTGGAACACTTGACGATGCATACGAGCTGCATTGCGGCTCGTTCCCGGTCTTTCTCCCACCATTCCCCCCCCCCTTCTCTCTCTCTTTATATATATATATATATATATATATATATATATATATATATATATACCTATCTATCTACTTTCTATCTCTTTCTTCTACTCCATCGAAACACTCGGTGACCTTTTACGAATTTACAAAATGACCAAACAATGCATAAATACGTGGATACATAATACATACATACATACATACATACATACATACATACATACATACATACATACATACATACATACATACATACATACATACATACATACATACATACATACATACATACATACATACATACATACATACATACATACATACATACATACATACATACATACATACATACATACATACATACATACATACATACATACATACATACATACATACATACATACATACATACATACATACATACATACATACATACATACATACATACATACATACATACATACATACATACATACATACATACATACATACATACATACATACATACATACATACATACATACATACATACATACATACATACATACATACATACATACATACATACATACATACATACATACATACATACATACATACATACATACATACATACATACATACATACATACATACATACATACATACATACATACATACATACATACATACATACATACATACATACATACATACATACATACATACATACATACATACATACATACATACATACATACATACATACATACATACATACATACATACATACATACATACATACATACATACATACATACATACATACATACATACATACATACATACATACATACATACATACATACATACATACATACATACATACATACATACATACATACATACATACATACATACATACATACATACATACATACATACATACATACATACATACATACATACATACATACATACATACATACATACATACATACATACATACATACATACATACATACATACATACATACATACATACATACATACATACATACATACATACATACATACATACATACATACATACATACATACATACATACATACATACATACATGCATGCATGCATACATAGATGTTATATACACAAACGTACGATACATTACATTGTATAAAGATATCGTAAGAAAGGTAAAATATTCTTCGATATAATAAACCGTACGAATGTCTTTCCAAAGGGTATCTCTCATTCGGAAGATAATCTCATGAGCTTCGTTAATTTCAATTTTCTCTTACGTAAATGATGTGCTCTCATTTTTCTTCTCTTTTCTTTTTGTTCTTTTTTTACGGCTTATACAACGCCCGTATACGTTAAAATAATGTCTACGTGCATATATGTATATGGATATATAAAAAAAAAATCTATCATCGTTCTTTTTAACGCAAATTGATTTATCCTTCCGTTTAAACGTGTTTACTTAAAATACGTAATCACGTTATACGTGGGATGTACCATCCACGACGCTCTTCACGGATACGTTGCTGATGATGCACGAGTATAATACTATGGGGGGAAAAAAACAAGAAAAAGAAATACTCGACGTGCTTCCTTCCTTCCTTCCTTCCTTCTTTCTTCGCGTTACCAAAATGGGCGTCTTCGAAATAATATTAAAAGGTACCCTTGCGATATCTTAGAAACGGATGCTCGAAAAAAAATTTCTATCCATTAGCTATAAACTCGATCAATTTTATCGCTTGTCATCCGGGAATAGAATCGGCGGGTAAATTGGATTCGTTTGTGTAAACGCAGAAATTCGATGGGGAATGATTCGGATGATTTTCGGAATATTTCGAAAATTAGAGAAGAAATGGGTGGGATGAAGGATGGTAGGAAAAGGAGGGAATTGGACGGAAGGTAAGAAGGAAGGAAGGAAGGGATTACGTTTGAAGGTTATAAGAGTAAAATACAGTAGAGAGAAGGCCGAACAAAGGAAGAGAGACTTCTTACGTATATTACGTTGAAAGCCGGTGAACGCACTGACGATGGCGTACTGAGGAAGTGGGGAGGGGGAAGGTGGTGAACGAGACTGACAATTCTCTCTCTTTCTCTCTATCTCTCTTGCTCTCCCTCTCTTTCTCTCTTTTCCTCCATGGTAACGCGACGTTTAACGACAAGGTTCAACAAGAAACAGGACGAAACAAGTTTACTCGCGTTTACTCTTTAACCGTTACGAACTCTATGTACTACTACTACACTACTACTACTACTACCACTACTACTACAAATACTAATAGATTACTATTACTGCATAGTTCAACTTTGAAGAAGGAAAACTTCGAGTCTCGTAGAGCATTGGTCAATCAAAATGTTCTTAAGATGTGATAAGATCGAGGCTCGATAACGCTAACGACCAATCGTTTAGAGTAACGAAAAAAAAAAAGATATTCTGCGTCGTTAAACGTTCATTTTACCCAATACGATATATATATATATATATATATATATATATATATATATATATATAATATTATGAAGAGATATTACAGACGTGGAAGAAAAAAAATAAATAAATATACAATTTACATACCCAAAACATGACGTTAAATCCAAAGATGACGTACTTTAGGCAACAGCTCACTTCACTGGTATCCCTTCTGTACTTCCGCACGGCGGGCATGGTTGAGAGACATTTATCTACCTCTCGTGTTAACTCCACGCATTCGTGCACGCACACACCGGATATATATATATATATATATATATATATATATATATATATATACACAGGGGGCCCACTACTAATATATTAGCAACACACAATAGGAGGGATTAGGAACGACGGCGCCTAGGAAGGCACTGCCGATCTCTCTCACGAAAACGACGATAATAATGACAACGACGACAATGACGACGACAACGACGACAATGACGAAAATAATGACGACGAGGACATCGTCTTCCAACGAAAGAATATTTTCTTTCTTTTCCTTTTTTACACCTTCCTTCTCACGATCGAGAGCCCCGCGCTTCTCTCGTTACTCTTCACTTTCTTCGTCCTTTTCTCTTCGACCTTCTTCCTTTCTACCTCTTGACCACGACAGCTCTCTTTATTTCTTTTTTCTCTCTTTCTCTCCTTCTCTCTCTCTCTCTCTCGTTCACACACGCAGTCACGCACCCACGCACACACACGCACACACTACTCTATCTTCTCGGAGGCGCGTTCGATCAGCTGATCACAATAACGCACCGCACCGTGATCACGACTACCGCCATTGTCACGTCACGACGCACACTGCGCTCGCTCTCCGATCAACGAGCCACCAAACGGATCGAGCTACCCCCACCACTAACCTTCCCCCTCTCTCTCACCTTCTCTCTCTTATCTCGCTCACTCCGTAACCACCGACACCGTTGCCCCGCCCCTTCTTTACCTCGTCCCCACCATCGTCCTTTTCCTTCATCTTCTTCTTCCTCTTCTTAGCCGTCGTCGTCGTCGTCGTCCAACATTCAACTCTTTAATATCTCTATTCTCTACGCTCGTTCTCTCTCTTTATCCATCTTCCTTTTATTCCTTTTCTTTATATCTACGACATTATTTACCTTTTCTTTTTATTACGTCGTAATAAAAATTTTCTTTGTAAAAAATTCGTTCTTCCTTACGCTCGAAGCCTTGTTGAATTCGACGATCGCAATTTTTCTTTTTTCTTTCCTTTCTAATTTTTTTTTTTTCTTTTTTAAGTTCGAAATAAAAATATTCGCATATCTTTGCTGCGTTAAGAATACGTTCGAGAAACTTCATTGTTACGAGCTCGATAAAGATTTATGTTCGATCGATTGGAATTGTTTCTACATCTTCGTATATCGTAAATAAAGAGATACGTCGTCACGTTGGCGCGCGATTTTAACCATGTCGTTCTGTTGATCGTTCATGATCATGCGCAAACGTAGTTTAAGCCGACGTTGGTTATGAATGTACATCGGCTTGATTGACTTGTTATTCATTTTTTTTTTATCACGTTACAAGGTATCAAGATTAAACGTAATATCAATTGATCGAAGAGGATGGCCCTTTTACCGAATTTAACTAATGTAATTATCAATACTTACTCGTTTTACAATTGATATTACCTAACATAACCTAACAGCTTTATCAATAATCCTAATGTATCATTTATATTGACTTTAATCGTATTGAATTTGATACGTTTATAAATTGTTATTTATATACAGATGTCTTTTTTACAACAACCTACGTTGCGTCGTTATATACATGTATGTACAGTCCTTAATAAAGTGCAATCTGGCCGTTATAAACCAACGCTAAAAAGAACTTTACGTTTAACATATGAGATGGCTAATCAGCCTCATCAGATTGCTCACAGAAAATCATGGAATTCTTGGAATACATGTATGTGAGATGAACGATAAGAGGTATACGATTTTTATACAATAATTATAATTTTACTTGTTCTTGTGATCTAGCAAATATAGTGGATGGCAACAGACCGGCGGAAACGGCATTGGAAGATTTATTTATTAGACGTTTTATGACAGGAACATGGCACAATTTATTTATATCTGAAATAATAATTAAAAGACAACATAATTTGATTAGAATTGGTGGTATTATTCAACGTTCTATGCATCCTAGTAAAATATACTTTTTGACCGGTTATACTGAAGAATTTTTAAGTCGTTGGTTACAATCTCCTGTGAAAATAGAAATAGTGACGGCGCTTAAAGAAGAAACTACATATAAATATATTTAAGAACTAAATAAAGTTGCAATCAACCGATATAAGCATTGTAAAAATATGGAATAAAAATGTATATAGTGAAAGCGTACAAACTTTTATGCTTCATCTTATTTGTAAATATATTCTGAGATAAGGAAAAATATCTTGCAAAGATAATGTCTCTTTAAATCTTTTTCATTTATTTTGCATCGCATAGTAAATCATTACATTTGATCATGATTCAAATGCAGCCCATATACAATCATTGCATTTTTAATAAAAAGTAAATTATATGCCACTTTTAAAATGTATATTCGAATGACACGAAAGGGTATTTAAGTGCGGACTGACAGAGCATTCGATCATGATATAATTTTACACATTCTCTCCTTGGTTATGTCTTTACAACTTTTGCTTACCAATATTCAATCAGGACCGTGTAGCTACATATTTGTACTTTCCATGTTTTCTTGAGTATTATTTCATTTCGAATGCTTAACAAAGAGAGATTTCTAATGGTTGATTAACCTGTGCTTTGCTATGCCCTAAGATTACAATGTTTTAATTCATTTATATAAAAGGGAAGTACAAATCATGTCTGTACATTAGTCACAATCACAATGCTTATTACATAATACAATGCAATTATTTTCCTATTGTACGATGAAATGGTGTTTATTGTACGTACGGTATTGATTAAATGCATGATGTACTTAAGGAGATATCTAAATTTGAAAGGTTTTTAAAGTTACTTCTTCGTTATATTTAAATGTGTGAATTAAAAAACTACAATTAATATATTAATTATTGAGAAGTTATTAGCTTCTATAAACGATTGAGTGACAGTAGAACTATTGTCATTATTTCTACGTTAATCAATTAGGTCTTTCTATCGATCACAAGGTCGCATATCACTCTTACACAAGAATCAAGTTAATGCTTATATAGTTTGCAAAGAAATGCTTTTTTTCCCAGATAATTCCTTTTTACTCTTCAATTAGCGAAAGT
The DNA here is from genome assembly GCA_911387685.1 of Dolichovespula media. NCBI lineage: Eukaryota > Metazoa > Arthropoda > Insecta > Hymenoptera > Vespidae > Dolichovespula > Dolichovespula media. The sequence continues at coordinate 4,721,691 of OU426860.1, forward strand.
TAATTTTTGAAAGCTTACACGAAACCTGATTGAATTTACAGATTTAGCACTTTGAGGACGCAAGAATTGTGTTCCAATGTTTACAATTTTTGAACGCTTTTTTTTATAAAAGTACAGGCTGAAATGTGCTGTGCTCACCTTATTATTATTATTTTGTATAACTTAATTCTTATCTATGGAAGTCAAATATCGACACTCGTGCAATACCACATATGAGGTCAGGAATTGCTTATTTTTTCTTTCTTTTTTATTATTATTACCTCAGACAGTCTAATTTGTTCTTTCTTATATCTCAGAATTACATACCTTATATTCTCTTTATACTCTCGTAAACAAATAAAACTTTTATCGAAGCAAATCAAGTCATTTTAATAATCTCCATATTGTAAATGACATGATTAGATCGAATCATATATTATTCATTTACGATTTTATAACACCTTTTGAGTTCCGGACAAAAAATGAAAAAATAAATTAATCTCATTAAAATTGATACTTCGAATGAAAATCTGAATTTATGAGAATACTAAAATTTATTTCAATGTATTTTAATAACTTTTATAAAAATCTTTTTTTCTTTTCAAGTTTGATAATAAACAAAATGTTTCTCGATTAATTGAATAATATAAACTTATGCAGTATTGCATACATAGTGTCCCTTTGTGTAATTATATATATATATATATTATATTCTTAAGTAAGTTATATCATATTATACCTAAATTGCAGAGTACAGAGAAGAACAGGCATTAATTACACTTTATAAAGTTGGAAATTATACAAATACACTAAACATTCCAAGCAACAGAACACAGTGTTCGCATTGTACAGAATCTCACAAAAAATATTTATTATAATCGCGTAAAAATATCTACTTAATATTAACTCTTCTAAGACTAATATATTTGAATGATATACATGCTGGAGATGCTCAGAAGATGTATAATAAATAAGGCAAATGAAAAGGTCTTTTTTTATAGTAATATGCCAAAAAAACAGATAATAAATTGAAAATAAAATACTTTTAAAGGTATTCATTATTCCAATAAAGGCAAAAACTATCTAGATATGTATATGTGTGTGCATATATATGTATATAATATACATACATATATATTTTTATTATAAAATATGATTGATTTTTTTTTTATAAATGAAATTTTGTTTCTGAAAAATTTGATAGATCCTTCAAATTTATTTTTATTTATTAACGTATAACTATATAATACCGTACGGAAAATAAAAGATAATTATCTTGTATGATATTAATAACTCTTCCATTTCTAAAAAATAATTGTAAATATTTATTGGAAAAACTTTGGCAACCATTTAACTGAATTTATATCAATTTCTATCATTACAAAGAAATATAAGAACAATGTGACACCAGTTCTGCTGAATATATTAATTACTTTACAATAAAAAATATTTTACATGTTACTTTGAAGACTGTAATAAATTTATTTTCAATTAAAATAAAACATTCTGTTCTCGTGTTAAAGGATTTATCAAACTTTTCTTTTTACAATAGGAGAAAATTTGAACAACTACGACATAAAAATGAAAGCATTTGGAAATGACTCTTAAAAATAATAACTGACAGAAAACATTTCTTACAATTACTTAAGATCTTTGTATATATTTTTGTAACACTTTATAATTGAAAAAAAGTGTGTGTGTGTGTGTGTGAGAAAAAGAGAGAGAGAGAGAGAGAGAGAGACACATGGGCAGTAAGACATGGTATCACTGTAAGATCAATATTATGCATAAATTAGTACACAAAGCTTTTATATTCTTTACAATGTTTTTTTATTAATAATTATTCACATAAGTTTTATCAGATATAATTTAATACTGATCTCGGAAAAATCTATATATCGAGGAATAAAGAATAATAAAAATATATTATCAATGAACATTGCACATAATATTGATGTAAGTGATACAGATAACTTACTTAGTGTATACATCATTTAAGCTACAGGCGTCGTGACACGAAATGGCTACCACGATTTATAAGTTAATTATCGATTCTTTAGAGCTTCCCAGTACTAAAAGCTAATTGTATGGTAATCGTTAGTACTCCATTATTATAGTCTTATTGTAAGCCAAAATGCATAAGAGCACAATCGTTATCTATTAGCGTATCTTGTATATTTATTTAAATAATAAGGCTTACTAGGTGCTGCTGAAAGTGCAACGACATATTGTTCATACTTTTAAGTGAACATAATTTAACTGATTCATATTGCTTTAAAATTGCATTTAATAATTATATTGGTTTAAACTTAACCATTTATATATTTATATTCTAAGTAATGAAATACTAGCAGATTACTCATAGACTCATAGACTCATAGTTTAGCATATATAAGACACACTTAGCAAGAAAGTATATTTAAAAAATTTTATAAATACCTAGTATTTTAAATGCTGATATATAAATTTCTTTATTATAACATAATCTATTCGTCCGTAAGAGAGATGTTTGTTTGTGTTTTTTTTTTTTATTTTTTTTATTTTTTTATTCTTTAATATATTGCAGTTGATTAGCATTCGTACGATTTCGTGAAATCTTTTGGTTTTGTAATAATTAAATTAAATACGTTCTCGATGACAAAACATTCATAAAACTAACATGCGTTTTTTAACAACAAATATTCTTACAATAATATATTATGCTATATAGGATTTACCTATATTTATTATAATGAAACATTCAATTGTCACAAAATCATTGACGTTGTTTTAAACGTTTTATAAATTAGATCAAGGGGATTTTAGTATGAAAAAATAAACTTTAGTTGGAAATTTTTCGTCACCGTTATCGTAAAGGTGAAAGAAATGATATATGTTCATATATTTCGTTCTCTTTTTTTTCTTTACTATTAGTTAAAACGATATGACAATTATGTATTTCTTGCGATTGAAATGTCTGATGTTAAATATATTGCAAGAGAAACAGTATTAATGTGTTTATGTTAGGCCCGAAGTTATTAAGCTATATAAAGTTTAATACATTGTTTTTTCAAGGACCATGTACCTGTCGCATGAAAATGTATTGTGAATGAATCAATGTACAATTCAGAATGCCATTTCTACGATCGGTAATTAAAACTATAAGATAATAGTCTACTTTATACAACATTTACTACGCATACGTCTTTGACAAATAAATGTTCGACTACTTGCATAATTCAGTTATGTGTTTACGAATTTTAAATATGGTAACCATCATAATCATTGCACAAAAAATTTATTTTCGATATATATATATATATTTTTTTTTTGTTTCTTAAGATATTTAATATAATAATTGCCAATTTTATTTACTGTTTTCTAATGATAATACACGGCATCGAGAGTATCGTCAAATAATATATATATTTTTGACGAAAGAAATGCAGTTGTACAACATGACGCGAATATTTCAGGTATTTAATACCTATAATATTTATCTACTTTACAACTGAATTATCAAGTAGTAAATTGGATGTGATATATATTAATAATTGGAACTGAACATACCTAATGATGAATGTCAACTGATATATCTCAATGTTAACTATGATAGACGAACATCGTTACATTTTACCATACTTACAATTACATTTGCTACAAATATCATCTATTTCCTTATATAACATTATCATTATCAATATACGTGGCCAATAAGAACAGATTTGTACTTGCATTGAAATTGTTAAGTCAACTCCGATCACTTCGCACAGCCCAGTATAGCGTGTATGTTTTCATTTTTTTTTTGTTTTCTTTTGTTTAAAAATACAATTTGTCATTGGATGGCAGCATTCTTATCAAAAGTTGGCTTGGAGAATGTTGTAATGACATTTAGGAAGAGATTAGGATTTTTCTAGTAGATACTAGTTTGTTAGTTAATAAATATGTGAAATTGTTCCAATTGTTTATAACGATATCACAGAGGCTTGATCGGAATATCATTTTTGTAGGAAAATAGGTGTATCTACATATTATGATGGTAATAGAGAGTTTATGGTACTCTTAATATGGGAGATTAATTCTTAAAAATGCAATACACTATACATGGGCTAAACGCATTACAACACGACTCCCTTCACCTGGTCATTAGAATAATTCATCAATATGTCTGTCAGCATGTTTAATGTGCGGCAATGTGGAGTATTTGTAATATTCGCTATTAGAATAGTAGTCGACTGCGAGTGATATTGCTAGAGCCTGAAGTAAGAGAAGGAGTGATAAGGATTTCATTTTTATTATTGTATATCATTCCCTTGTTATTACTTGGGTCTAGATCGCAGCGGCTGCTACCTGCGTGAGATCAAACCGTTGCTTGTTCCTACTGTTGGTGTCATTTCTAGTTCTACTAACAATGGAAAGTGGTCTGCAAAAATAATATTGTTTTTACATTGTGAGGGATCTTTTAAACAATATCTTTCATAATGGGTCAAACAATTTTATAGAAATAAATGCTTACCAGATGGTACGTGCGGATGTGGACAACCTACCACTTTATGTTCTCTAAACCAATCAGCGCTTAACGGCCCTAAAAGTCCTAACGGTACCATACTTTGTTTCGAATAGAAAATGTAATCTATTATACCCTTAAAATCAAACCTGCAATGAGAGAAATTTATTTATTATTTTTTTTTGTTTTTCTTAATAAATCGACGAAAACGACGACGAATAACAATGAATTTTCGTTTTGAAATATTTTACGGATATATATATATATATATATATGCGTGTACGTAACTTACGTGTAATTAGTGTAAGGCATAATATCTTCACTGTAGGCAGATGCAAGTTTAAAAGAATGTGTAAATTCATTAGGTTTATCGCAACCAGAGATCTTTTGTAAGCAAGATTTATAAGCTAAGTCCTTAAAATCGCGATGATCGGCCGCAACACGTCCCGACGTAAGAAATTCAATGACACCTAGTTTTTAAATAGATACGAATGATTTTTATTTGCAATAATTTAATATCACATTTTTTTACTGTTTTATTTACATATATATATATATAATATTAAAATGATTTACCTGAATCAGGTAGGGAATTAAAGTCACCACAAAGTAGAAGCTGCACGTTGGAAGAATCAGGCTTGTGACCAGGTCGGAAAGACTGGCCAGCTTGGTCCAAAATGGAACGTAATTCATTGCTTAACATCATCGTTTGTATCAATTTAACATCACAAAATTCAGGATCCCAATGAATGTGGGCTGTGCAAACTAAAATGGGTTGTTGTACTTGTGCTGGATCTGATGGCAGACCTGAGTAAAAAAGGAAAGAAAAAAAAATGTAATCGTATTAATGATTATAAAATAATTAACGCGAAAAAAAATTTTGTGCGTTTGTTCCATTATAAGTTATATTGTGTGTGTATTAATTTCAACAAACAATAAAGAAAATGTTTTATCAAAAATTTCAGATGCAAAAAATAAATATTTGGTTCCGGCCGGGATCGAACTGGCGACCTTCTGCGTGTAAAGCAGATGTGATAACCGCTACACTACGGAACCTCGACGGTATACGATTCCTACAGACAGTACTAGTCAGGCGATTTAAAGAAAAATTCAAAACATTTCATAAATTAATAATTATTTAAGAAATATAACAATATAATTTATTAGTTTATAACAACACAATTGAATAATCGTAACAAGAAATAATATATAGTATTTCGTATAAGAAATTTATTTACAAATTATAACAAATAATTTGATATATATATATATATATATATATATAATGAAGATATTTTGTTATGTATATTTTATTGTTTTACATTACTAGTAAAAAAAAACAGCTGTTAGAATATAATGTTACGTTTAAATATCTTACTAACTTTAATAGAATTATATTCTTTCGATCTATATTTGCAGAAGTTCGTTTTTTAAAAGAAAAGTTATTGCAAATGGGAGTACATTAGATTTGCAATAATAAAAAGAAAATACTAGAACTTTTTGTTTGTTTACATGTAAAAAGGTGGGTACATAATAGTTACATAATATCTTTTTGTATGTTAATCGTTTAAAAAATGACAATTAAAGTGAATACCCCATAAAGCAAAAAACACGGATAAGCTATCAGAGGACGTTGGTTGTTTTCTCCAGACATAGTAGATAAAAGTCTAGAAGCTGACAGAGTTGCCCAAGCTACAGCCATTGCTGCGACGACTAAACCGACTGTACCGCGAAGAGTGGTAAAAATACTAACTGCTGAAAGTGCTACAACGGGTAGTAAACAATAGCCTAATACGGATGCTACTGACAATAAGGTAATATTATCGGTGCTACTCATTAACGATAGAAGAATGTACATCAATAGACACGAAATCGTTGCTAGACCATATACATAACCAAAATGAGCTTTAGAACCGGCTAAAAGGAGAAATGCAGCAAGAGCTAAACAAAATGTAACCGGGCCAGCCAAATCTGAATCCTGAAGAAGATAATTGGCGTCATCTATTTGTCCTCTCCTATGAAACGGATTTAATACGGCCAATGTCTTTTGTACGATCCTATCAGGATCAATGCCAAGTTCTTCTAACAATGGTGGTTCTACTTCTTCGTCTCCAAAACCATGGTCACCTACGATTGCAATCTGTTCAATATCACCCCTCCCTCGAAAATAAAAATTTTCTTATCGAATATATTATACCTTTTGTAAAGTCATCTTGCGTATACATTTCACCGGCATACGAGCCTTGCGTTGGATCTAAATAACTTTTCGGCGAATAAGCATTGTATTCCGATTGTTGATCACCGTACGTTTGGAACTCAAATTGTTGGTTAGGTTGTTCGAAATCGAATGATTCGTACTTATATGAATTCTGATTTGGTTGAGCCCAATAATTCTCTTGTCCAGTATAACCAGACATATTGTCGATTTTATTAATCGTACAATTGTTCCTTCCTTTTAACTTTCTCCTTTAAACGTTGCAAAAATAGTTTCGTTGACGGCACGACACGAAAATCGGTAAAGTCATCGTCCCAGTTAATGCACTTACGAGGTTCAAGAAAAATCCTGTAGATTACGCTACGTATCGTTACGAGATCGAACATACCGACGGTGGTACAAGTTTGGGCGCACATTTTTCTCTGCAATATTATCCGTCGGGATTTTATTCGTCACGTGTAATGGCAGTATCGGCAAATCAAATACAATTGGCTTTTTTTTTCTCTTTCTTTCCTTTTATCCTACCCCTCCCCCCGTCCTCCGAAAAAATAAATCAAAATGTTACGTATATAGATCGTAATTATATGCACGTGATAATAGTACGGTGAATAGTTGCGTACGAATAATTTATAAAAAAAAAAAAAGACAACCCTCGACGAACCCTTCAAAAACATTGTCTTCGTACGAAATCCATTGTATCGGAAGAAAAATGAGAGGTAGATATGGATATATTCCAAGTCTCTACGATAATTCGCGTGTCTCGGTTGAGAAATAAAAATTTCAACCGATATTTTCTTAACATGGTTATATCTACGTAGAAAATGGTCTGTTATGTTTCTCGAAGCTTTTTCGTACGATTACGGGAAGCACACCTGGCTCGCATAAACCTTGGTAAATATAGGGAGGGTGAGAAATAATATTTTTTTTCTCCTTCTCTCTTTCCTTTTATTTATCTTTCGTTTCGGAACAGAGTTCGTGCGAGAGTAAGAGAGAGAAAGAGAGAGAGAGAGAGAGAGAGAGAGAGAGAGAAAGAGAGAGATAATGTGACTCAGCACCTACGTATTATTAACTCACTTATGCCCTAAGTAATCCTTGGCACGTGCCAGGAAGTAAGGTGATCGCAATAAAAGAGATGCTAACGGTATGAGATCCTAGGATGGTCATTCTAAATTAACGCCTGAGTGCCTACATCGCCGGAAATCAGTGCGATAACTTGTTCTCTTACAACAGAGGGATCGTAACAAACCAAGTATTATGCAGTTACTTCGTCTATTTGCAATTAGCCAGGAGGCAAGCGTTATCTCGCTGAGCAATTAAGGGAGAGTTACAAGGCGTCGGTGGTCGAATAACACGAAGAAATCGACCTCCAACGGGTGGTAAGAGAGACAGAGAGAGAGAGAGAGAGAGAGAGAGAGAGAGAGAGAGAGAGAGAGAGAAAGAGAGATAAAGAGAGAATTAAACATTTTGAAAATAACGTATCTTCTATCGGTATGATCAAAGAATTAGAGATAAAATATATATATATATATATTTGTATGCATGTATGTATGTATGTATGTATGTATATATCCGTATGTGATAAACATGGATATATTGAATGTTATCGATCCTATTTTTATTTTCCCATGTAATGTATATTCCATCAAAATTTCGTCGGGATTTCTATCGACGAACGTACGAACGCAACACGGTATGCGAACATCTCTCCCTCCCTCCCCAGTGGGAATGTATCTATTGACATTTCAAATGAAAATTATCGGCGTTATGGCTCTCGAAGTAGAACGATCCGGATTTTGTTTACTCGTCGACATACGTACATAACGTACGTCGTTTGCAATGACACGGTACGATATATTGAGATAACGTGAATTTCAATTCCATCGTTTAAATAAATGCTACTCTCGGTACGTTTGCGTGCAGGTTGTTGAAAAAAGAGAGAGAGAGAGAGAGAGAGAGAGAAAGTAGCGAAGTAGAATCACAACGTTGTAATATTTGCCGAAGCGTGACGGATACGATAACAGTGCTTTGTTCGAATAACGAAAAAAGAAATAAAAAAGGAACAGAAAGACAAAAACGAGGAGAACAACTATAAAAAAAAGAAAGGAATGGGAAAAATAAAAAGTAGTAAAAAATAAAAAATAAAACAATAGTACGCGGATTAACTCGCATTTAAAAGCAGAGAACGGATTAATCGAATGCACATGCATTCTTTTCGCAGCTTCGAATCCGAAGAGTAGCGAGTCGAATGTTGCACAGTATCCTACCACGATCGAACGAAACCAACCATTGGAATCTGACGTGTGCTCTCTTTTTCTTTTATTTCCAGTCAAATCCGATACCGCATTATATCTGATCGTTCGACAGAACACACATATTTTAACATATCTTATCGTTTCGCAATGAAACATTGATTGGTAACGATATGTAAAATGTTTTTGCGTTTGAGAAAAAAAAAAAGAACTAGAAAAGAGAAAAGAACGAAGAAACGAAGATAGCCTTGACTCGGATAGAAAAAATTTTTCACATGGAAAAATTATTACAATCATTAATGGATGTAGATCAGGTAAGTATTTACACGCAATACTGCCTGTTCACTTTCCCGCATAGGTTTAAAAGATAACTCTCGCGTAGATTATAAATGCGGTTACGAAATTCGAGATCCAATGCGCATACCGCGGCAACGTTTTTCAATCGACAGAGAACGATTATCAATTGACGTTTCATGAAGAGTTGGCGAACCCAAATTCGTGATTAATTAATTAACGTTTCAAAACAAGTTCGATGATCAAAAATCTTCCTCCTTCTCTCTCTCTCTTTCTCTCTCTTACGCGCGCGCGGTATCTCGTTTACTGTACAAAAGCCGCAAAAACAAAAAATTTGTAAGGCTATTCGACGTTTCGTATTCTCTTTCGAAAAACGATTGAAATAATATCCCGATCTAAATTGTATTAATCTTATAACGATTGATGCATATCGAGTCTTGTATCGCGATGAAGAAGAAAAAAAAAATTAAAAAGATTATCTCCTTAAGGAGATTGGAATCGTTTCGACGAAGGAAAGAAAACATAAATAAATAAATAAATAAATAAATAACGAAAAAAAAAAACAAGAAATAAAAATAAAAGAAAAGAAAAAGAATCCCGAAGAAACGAGAAAAAAATCGTCGATCAAACGAATTCGTTGTTCGAGTAAGTACGTTCGAAAAGGGGTATATAAAGTTAGTTGGTTCGTGTTTGTTCGCGGGGTTATAATTAACGACGAAAGGGAGACTAGGTTTCATTGGCTAGGAGAGCTTTCAACGGACCTACCGCAAGAAGCTTATGTGCGGGCCGAGCCGTCGTGCGTGATGGTCGCAATTTTCGTTCTGCGAGGGATTAACCGCAACGAACCGAGAACACTTTCTCGAGCTTCTCTCATCGAACGAACGATGGCGATGATGGTGGTGGTGGTGGTGGTGGTGGTGGTGGTGGTATGAGAAGAAGAACGAGAAGAAAGGAAGAGGAAAATAAAAGAGGAAGGAAAGATAGAAGGAGAAGGAAGAGGAGGAGGATGTAGTAGTGGTAGAGATGAAGGTGAAGGAAGAGAAAGAAGAAGAAGAAGAAGAAGAGCATATTTCTCGTCAAATAGCAACGGAGACTCCGTAGAGGAGCACCTGCCCTTCGAGAAATCCCCATTGGATCCAAGCAATCTTTACGAGGGATCTATAACGAGAGCGTGCAGCAACGTTCTGTCCACTAGTTCTTTCTTCTACCCTTTTCATTCTATCTCGAACCGGTTGCCACTGCGAAAAACACGAGGAAGAGAGAGAGAGAGAGAGAGAGAGAGAGAGAGAGAGAGAGAGAGAGAGAGAGAATGAGAATGAGAAAGAACGAAAAAAAAAAGATAAGAAAGAAAGAAGATGATGCACGTTCACGCAGAATGGACGGACGCGTGGTGCGGTCACGAAATCCGATTATCGATACGATATTGCTTTCGCGATAAGGACGATCATTCGGAATCAAGAGTATTTTTATCGATAAAATCAAATTCCTCGCGCGAGAAGTCTCCGGTCGAGATGGAATAGTGAGGTAAAAGGGGTGGCGATAGAGGAAGGGGAAAGGGGAGGGGTGACGGGACGGGTGGGAATAGAAGTGAGACGGATGGGAAAGATGTCAGAAATTCCTTCGTTTTTCTTTTCTTTTCATTTCATTTCTTCCCTTTTTTCTTTTTCCCTCACTCCCCCCCACACCACCCCCATCCCCTCCCTCTTTCCACCTTTTCATTTTCCTCACCCCCCAATTTCTTTTACCGTTCGACGTTAGAAATTGAGTTGGTCGTTTGAGGATTAAGGATGTATTAATTATAATATGTATGGAAGACGAGTAGAAAAAGCTCCACATAAATTTTCAGTAGGTCTGATCTCTCAGAAAATCCGTCGTTGAGCCGATCGTAAATCGATTAGAGAAAAAAGGAAGCTTCGCGCGTTTCTCGTGGAGAGGATCGAACGAGGGTGATCGAAAGTTTCCTAGCACTTTGGCTCTCTCTCTCTCTCTCTCTCTCTCTCATCCTTCTTCCTTTGGGAAAGCAGTAAATATCCCAAGTTCGTAGACGTTAAACGTCCGTTTCCGTGGAATATCCGCACGATACTCCGTGCTAGGATATTCCGTAAAAGCCGCTACTGGCGTTTCGCTCGAATCGTACGGCCGATAAAAGCTCTCTTTCTCTTTCTCTCTTCTTGGATGAGAGAGAGAGAGAGAGAGAGAGAGAGAGAGAGGATTCTATGTTGGGTGGGTATAGATTGAAGCAGGGAAGAGGACGATATTGATTCGTTGGGTAATTTACGAGGACCTCCGGCTCGAGCCAGCGTGTCCTGGTGGAACGGGACGGTGGCTCGCGATCGGTTGTTGTTGCGCCACCAACACCAACATATACCTACGTCGAAGGCAAGCGGTATACCCTCCATTCTAATCTGGGGTGATTTATTCACGTAATGGGAGCACCCATATTGCCGAGCGACTCTCCTCAATTAATGCTCCTCGCGCGGAGTTACGTTATTGAAACGTCTACTGGCGGGACACGATCGCCTCGGCTCCGATTCTCTTCTCTCTCTTCTCTCTCTTCTCTTCTCTTCTCTTCTCTTCTCTCTTCTCTCTCTCTCTCTCTCTCTCTCTCTCACTCTCTCTCACTTCCACGAGAGCATAGAATTCACGCTCATTCCCGCGAGGCCACCAGGTGGTCCAATTTTCCTGAGTACCTTGCCGCTTCATCGGTGGTACTAATACTAACACGTGGAATATCTACCGACCGGTTCTAAAACAGCTTTTATTTGAATTTCGATTTCGTCGACTCTTCCATCTCGAGAGGAATAATTATAATTTGATCGTGGGTTATATTGCCGGTATTGGATATCGAATATCGTTCAAGCTAGTGGCGTGACAAAGGTGTCAGGAGATGTAACGTTAAAGTGGAAGGAGAGATATACGAAGGAGAGTCCCAATCAAGTAGCAAAGAGATAATCGGAGAATTCTTGTTATGTTAAAAACTTAGGGATATACCACTGTCGAGATATCGCGCGGGCATTATTTCCTGTTTTGCGAAGTTAATCGTAAATTCTACGCTAGTCAATGTGCCAGGGCCAATAATATCTCGGCCCTATCGACCGTGAAAAGCCATCGGCATTCGACTTTCTTAGAGGACTCTTATGTGGTAAAGCGTATGCTCGGGATCCTTCCTTTATAACATGAGCTTCCACGCTTTATCCCCGACCTATCTTTTTGTACTCGGAAGCTACATTACCTACCCATTCAATATCACACGGTAGTTATCGTGCTATGAAACAGCTGCACGGATTCTCGCTCCCATCTTCTCGATTCCTCCTCCTTCCTCTCGATAAAACCCATTAAGGTAGACCTTTTAAACTCGTGCATAATTTTATTCTGTTAACTAGCCACGGAAGGATACGTCTACCAGTACTATGCCGTTAACCTTACGCTTTAATGATCTCTCTTTCTCTTTACCTCTTTCTCATTATTTTTCAACGCACTATCGGTCGTGGATACGTTTCGAACGAAACTCGAATTTGATACTTTACGAAGGTACGATCTCTAATCGTCAAAATTAAAAGTCATTGGTTTACGCCGTGTAAGATCCATTATCTTTACGTGAACGTTTACGAAAAATAATGGATTTCTTTTTCCCCAAACTAAGTAATATATTAATGATATAACAATAATAATGATATACCAATAATAATATAATAGATATATTATTTAGTACGGTATATCGTAATTGTATATGATGACATAATATTATATATGTGTTTGCGTGTGACTTCAAAGTAACATGACGTTATAGAATATTAATTCTTTTTTTAGTCTCGAACGACGATATATCGAACGATATATTGAAAATAAATTTATAAAACGTTATGAACGGTCTAATTTTATTGCAAAAGAATTTAAAAAATTGTTTTTTAGGTTTAACTTTTTGTTATATTCTATGCCGGTCAGTGCCGAGGATTTGTATACGCTGGAGCGATAAGGTAGAAACTCGACACGAGACAGTTTCTTGGGACCGTAATCGCAACATGTTTTTGATAGTTATCAGATAGCTCATGTGTCGTGAGAGTTCATGAGCCATGCTGTGCATCGATACGGCAAGACTAAAATCTATCTTTCAGTCTTTCCTTGACCATTCTAAAGAGCATTCGTTAACAGTCGGTGTTCGAAAACCGTCACCTTTTTGAAACAATTATAATTAGCAGCAGAGAATTTTGTCAATTTTGTTGCTATTTCTTTTTTTTTTGCAAAAACTAAACCCTGTTACGGATATGAATGACGCAGAATTAGTTGAATTTATTGACGCGTTACAAAATCCACTTGTACTGTAATAGATTTGTCTGACGTTTGGAATGCATCGTGGAGTTATCCTTTCGATCTCAGGTCCGATATTAGTTATGTTGTTAGAAATGATTAAAAATATTATACTTATATATACCTATGACACCAGTGATCTACATAAAACAGTGATCGAACGATGATTATTCTTATGCCCGAATATTGTTTGTAGAAGAGGAATTTGTTTCTAAACTTTTCATCGTGTTTTATATTCATGTTATCGTATAATTTTCAACAAATATTGAAATACAATTGACGCTACATTATTCTTCCTTTATTTCGTAATATGTTGCATTTTGAATTTTAAAAGTATCGTTGTTAGTTTGGATTTTATAAACGTTTTTCCCAAACATTAGCCAATTCGTAAAATGAGCTCGGTATTCCTCACACAAATACGATACGTTTGCTTCAACAACCCTGTAAAAGGGTTAATGTGGGGGAGGTAGTTTGGCCACGCGTCCTGGGTAAAAAGAAATTCAGTACTTTTACATGAACGTGAACGAAGAAATAATGGATTTCTTTTTCCCAACCTAATATATATATATATATTAGATATATATATATATATATCTTGTTTTATTAAATATATACATATAATAATTAAATATATATATATATATCTTGTTTTTATTAAATTTTATCGATTTATACTTTATTACTGGATACTGTTATATAAATTCCATCGTCGAATTCTCACGCGATATACATTCCAGATTTCTTACCTGAAGACTCAGAAATTTACATATTACCGATAAAGAATTATTGGAATACCATGTCCGCCTTTGGAATTTCGCGGTTGCTCGCACTGCCCGTGGTCATCTTTAAAATAGACTATCTTTAAATCACGTCTATCCAATTAGTTCACTTCGATGTCTTCTGCGAGGCATAGCACGGATCGCCGATACGTCAAGTTTCTCTAGTCGAGATATATATACATCTATGTATACATATATATATATATATATATATATATATATATATATATATATATATATGTACATGAGTTCTTGCTCCCTGACTTATATACGCACGCGCGAGCAGGCAAATATTCGCATCTTCTCTCGGGGCATAGACGGCCCACGCGTTGTCTACCGGAATATATCAGTGGTTCTTACTTGGAAAATCAGAGCAATTTCTATTCATTTCTAACATCATCATCATCATCATCATCATCATCATCATCATCATTATTATTATTATTTATTTATTTTTTTTTTTTATATCGATCGTTAAGAAACGTATCTTCAAGTTATTGGGGATGTCTTAAATGATATTCAATTTTTCACACACACACACACACACACATATATATATATATATATATAATTTTGTTTCGACAAGTAACAATTAAATCAATACCTCCTTCATTCCAACGTCCAATTTAATAGCAATAATTCTAATAAATAATATAGGATGTGGTAAATTGGAAGAAAGAAAGAAGAAAAAGGATATTGAACGGGAACATTTCAATATCTTATGTGAAACTGTTGGCGAGGGGAAAAGTTAAGAACCACTGATACATATCCTCCAGTAGGAGGCTATAAGTTTCTGCTGAGAAAAAGAAGAGACGTAAAGAGAAGAGAAGAGAAGAGAAGAGAAGAGAAGAGAAGGAAAAAGCAAAAATAAAGAAAAGATAAAAAATCAAGAAAAAGGTATGTAAGAAAATAAAAGACCGGGGGGTGGGGGGTGGGCAGGAGTGACACCGAGCATCGTATACTTGTGAGATAGGATTGACAGTTCTAAAAACGAATTATAAAGCTTCCTCTATCGGTTGGCCGTGCGATTGCTCCGTGAACTCGTGCCACTTCATTTTCCTACTGGCACTCCTCCGCTTGAAACTCGCTTCTATCGATATCTACGTCCATATAGATTGCTATACGAGGAGAACTGCTGGCAATTAATTAAGCGCTCACTCTGGACGCGTAATACGGGACTGCCCAGTTAAGTTTACCGTCCAATACGGTGATGAGGCAACGTCGAGGTGATTGGTAAAAAAAACAAAAAAAAGGAAAAGGAAGAGAAATAAAAAGTCTAAAGAAAGAAAGAAGGAGAGAGAGAGAGAGAGAGAGAGGGAGAGAGAGAGAGGAGTGACAGTGAGACAGAGAGACGCGATTTATCAGAAATCTCATAAGAGAACGATTCTTACTCGACAGTCTTACTTACTTCGACCCGTATCTATATCTTAACGTTAAAATAGTGCCCATTGCTTCGAGGCTGATCGATATATCCGGTTATTACTATCACACCGTTTAAATAGATCTTCTGATGCTATCAAATGTCTGTACGACGAATGTATAATATCATAATTCGTTCGAGCTTTCATCCTTCGAAATTTTCTAAGGATAGGACGTACGTATGGATCGATCGATCATTATAAAAAATTTAACCTCCCCCACCCCGTGTAGATATTAATCGCAGTACTCAATTTTGACGTACGAACGAAAACAAATTCTCTCTTTTTCCTTTTTTTTTTTTTTTTAATTTTTTTTTACGTTACATACTCTACGACGTAGAATAAAAATCGAGATTTATGATGACGTTTTAACGTCTGGATAAAAAGGGGAAAAATGAGGGGGAGAGAGAGAGAGAGAGAGAGAGAGAGGGAGGGAGAAAAGAGGAAAAGAAAAAATTATGATCAAAGATCTTAATCTTTCGCGTGTTAATATTCGACAAAGGTATATGAAAAGTAAGGTAGCGATATAAAAAAAAAAAAGAAAAAAAAAAAGAAAAAAACTTATAAATAGAGCCGGCGGATAGTCCATCTGTGTATATCTCTTCTAATCTATTCAAGTGACGCGAGGATGCTTCAACGTAATTGGTTCAATCCCGTCCAACGAGGATGAGTTAGCAACAAAGATGCAAAAGCACGTTGGGCTGGTTGCATCAGCATTCGAGAAAAGAGAAGGTGGCTTTCGTGATTACCGGCGTCGGAAGGACGATTTATTTTCTGAATACATTATACTCGCGATACTCTTGGAAGATTAGAGATCATGTCAACCATCTTGAACCAACGTTATCGATGGATCGCATTCATTGTGCTTTAATTTATAATTTTTATTTCGAATCCTACATCTGCATATTCCCTCTATTTCTGTCTCTCTCTTTTTCGAGCTATTAGCATTGATACCTATTACTCGACGAAATTCATAAAGATGTAATAATATATAAATAATATTTAAATATTATAATATTATAATTCTCTTTAATACTATTATCATATAATATTATATATTGATATACTGTGTTTAAATTTTATATATATGTATATGTGTGCGTGTGTGTAAATTTATATTATTTATTAAATAATATAATAATAGATATCGATACACGTTAATAAATGATAAAACTGATTTAAATCGGTCATTTTAATAAGATCATATTAAATCGTGCGAAAATTAGATTGAAATTTCTACGGAAGCTCGCAAAATCTTTCGTTTTATTTAACGTCATATATATATATATATATATATATATATTTATCTCTCTTTTTTTTTCTTTCTTTTTCTTTTTTACCTCTTCCGGAGGCTGGAAAGAACTTTAGAAGAAATCATCGTTCGTGTAGCGTAGAAACGAGTTATCTTAGTGAAATGGAATCGCCTTAACTGGCCGGGGTAATTGAGTTGGGTGCGTTCGATCGGTTAATATTCCGCTCGTATTTCAATGCGTTTATTAATCGTCCAACGGTGGCAACTGCAACACGCAACCCTCGTTCTACGCTTTATAATACCTCGGATGCGTGCGAAGAAAAGAAGAAACGGATTTATTACAGCTGCTAATCCCCATCGTTCGTTTCTCTCTCTCTCTCTCTCTCTCTCTCTATAGGGTGTCCCTTCAAATAAAATTTCTACAACCACCCTATCTCTTGGTCGATATATTTCATTCAAAAAAAAAAAAAAAATCGAACACTTTTTTCTCTTTGCTATTACTATGATAAATTTATATATATATATATATATATATATATATATATATATATAAATAATATGTATAAATATATAAATATACATACATATATATATATATATATATATATATAAATAATATGTATATATATATATATATATGTATGTATATTTATATATTTATACATAAAAAGCAGGAGAAACACACGAGCGAAGAGAGTATATTTTGATATAATTATTGGATGTTACGTTAAATAATAATTAATCTTTTCATTACCAAATTATATGTACCTTCGTCAAGTCATTTTTAATGCAAATAAATTGCGCGGATTTATAAACACTATGTACACGCTATTTCGTCCTCGTTTGCGTCCGGATATTCTTGTCAGGGAGATCCTCCATCAGGTTATCCAAGGATCGCGTGTGCAATGTCCGTAAGGATTCTTACATCCCCATCAATTATGAAAACGATCGAGAGAAAGAGATAGAGATAGATAGAAATAGAGAGAGAGAGAGAGAGAGAGAGAGAGAGAGAGAGAGGGAGAAGGGAACGATCTTAAGCGCTAATTGGCTTGAATTACAGAAATGCGCATATAGAAAAGTCATTAAGTATCTACAACGAATGACGAAGGTACGTAGTTGAATATTTTTGCTCTTTATCATTTATTTTTTTATTTTTTCTCGTCGATCATCAAAAATATTCGTGAAGGAGCAAAAGCAAGGAATGCTACTACTTCCCGTGACAACTTTCTCGTAATATAATAATAACAATAATGACAATAATAATAATAATAATAATAATAATAATAATAATAATAATAATAATAATATTAATAATAATAATACACATGCTAGATAATAACGATACTAATCAATTATTTATTGAGGCCATCTAAACGCTAGTTAATTCCCACGCCAACTTTCATTTACCTTTGTTAGACATTTTCTCTCTCTCTCTCTCTTTCATTCTATATTCTTTCCTATAGCAATTAAATTCCTTTGTCCCATTAGGGTATCGTATCGGTAAATTCAAGTGTTTAGTAGGAGAAGGACCGGTTTAATGAGCGTAAAAGGCTGAGATGTACGGTCAAAGAAATACGTTCGGGAAATAGCAGGGAAAAGAAAGTAAAAAAAAAAAGAGAGAGAGAGAGACAGACAGACAGACAGACAGACAGTCAGACAGTTAGACAGAGAAAAAGAGAGAAGAAGAGAGAGAGAGAGAGAGAGAGAGAGAGAGAGAGAGAAAGGAAGATCCGATTCTTCTTTCGTTTCTCGTTCGGTCCATTTTCTCTTTGCCGTCAGAAAAGTCGACTGTAAACGATTGTCGAGAATCTTTTATTATCGGCGTCCTCCTTTCTCGGAGGTTATCGAACACAGGAGAGTGCTTTTATCAATAGGTCGCGCACTATACTTACTCACTACGAGAGTTTGTTTCTCCGCCCTCCTCTTCCCTTGCCTCCTATTATCCTATTTTTTTTTCTTTATATATATATATATATATATATATATATACACACACACACTATATTTATCTATTTATATATATATATTTTTTTATTTTACTTTACTTGTTTTTTAATTTATTTATTAATTTATTCTTGTAAAAAGAGCTCGCACATACCGTGGCGAGATCTCCAAGTGACGACTTTAACGAGGGCGACCTGAATATGTTGGACGAGAGAAACTGTAGAGGCAAGTTACCACACTCGTTTCGATCTCTCGTATTAAAACCATAATAAACGAATACACAGAGACTCTCTCTCCTAAAGATAGGCGTACGTATCTCTTTCTCTCTCTCTCTCTCTCTCTCTGTATGTATTGTATATGTATATGCATACGTATATGTACGACGTGTATATATGTATATATGATGATATTATGTCCAATTAAAAAAAAAAAATGGGGGTACTCACCGTTGTCCCAAGCGGCTTCTTTAGTTCTAAGAAGAGCAGCCAATCCAATGTTATCTTTGGGCATAACTCTGTTCAACATATTGTCCGAACCCTCGGCGTTCGCCATGGCCAATTGATTGAATTCGACTAAATGCTCCTTTATCAAGGTGAATCTGTAATGGAAAGTAACAAGAGAAAAAGGAAAGATATTATACGAGTAAAAAGATTATATATTCGTATAAATTAGATTGGATAAAGATTTTATCTATCGTTTCTACATTCGACGAACGTTTAATCTTTTCGTCGTATAATTAGTTGTCGTAATGGCCGACAGGGCTCAATTTCCCTGTCGCGTTCGCGAGAAAATCTCGTCGTCGTTCATCGTCGGCCCTAAGTCGTCCTCGTCGTTCTAGTTGTCGTCGTAGTCGTCGTCGTTCATCGTCCTCGTAGTCGTCGTAGTCAGCGTCGTTGTCGTCTCGGTTCGTCATCGTCATCGGTATACGATAGGTGGTGCCGATTTTTGTCGTGGAAAAACTCTCGTAGGAAGGCGTATCACGTATGGCATGCCGAGTAGAGCCTTCCTTTCGCCGATATGTGTGGCACGTATAGTCGAGAGAAATATATTCTTCACCGAATCCCCATTACGAGCCATCATCCCCCGTCCCACCCCACCCCCCAACGTCTCCCCCCGGCCGCCCGCCTGCCCGCCCCCTCCCACCGTCAGGCCGTTACCCGTAAACAAGATTGAATCAACGTCACCCGCAGTTGCACAACAGATGTCGTGCCGAGATTGTATAAATACTCACTCGGCAAGATAAAGGCAGAGAGAGAGAGAGAGAGAGAGAGAGAGAGAGAGAGAGAGAGAGAGAGAGAACCCTGTGCTCTCGGAGAAGCTCAACGTAAATTGTACATTGGAGAAAATGGAAATTCTTTATTGGAAAGAATGGAAGACAAAGTTAAGGAAGAAAAAAAAAAAGAAAGGAAAAAAAAAGGGAGCAAGGGCAAAGACAAAAGATAAAAAATATATACGACGAGAATGATGGGAAACAAGATGAACGCAGCCAGAGATTAATAAGACTATTTTCTATCCGCTATGGTATTCCACTCTAATTTTTCCTTTCCATCCTCCCCCCCTCGCACCCCTCCCCTCTTTCACAACCCCATCCCCAATTCAAACCTTCTATCCATTGCTATTATTATGGTTAAACGTAAAGTGAATTGTTGTCTGAAGAAAATTCTGTGGGCGTAATATTATACTTTCTTTTTTTTTTTTTTTTTTCCTTTAAAAAGAGAAGAAAGAAAAAAAAAGAAAATATTTCTTTCGCGAAAAAAACGATGCAGACAAGTTGACGACTGATCTCATTCTTCGACAATATCTTGTTTTTTGTTCTTCTCCTTGATTATTGTCATCGCGTTAATTAAACCTCGTAGTATTAAGGCCATACGCAAGGAAAGGTGGAGCGTAAACGGACTCCTGTTCCAGCTTTTAAAAAGGAAGCCGCTTCTTCTCTCCTCTCATATATATATATATATATATATATATATATATATATATATATATATATATATATATATATATATATCTGTGCGTTAGTTGTTAACAGAGGCCATTTGTGCACCGCACCATTTCTGTCCCGTATCTTGTTATCCCCCGGAGATTCGAGTCCGAGCTTGCGTAATATTTTCCCCGAGATGCGTTTGCGCACGTTTAAGATACTGCAAATGGAAAACTACCGTCCGCTGTCGTTGAACGAAAATTTCTTTCTCGTATTACGTCCTGGCGATAAAAACGTGAGAGATTTTTTTCTTTTACGAAAATTTATAAAAGTAAAAAGGGAAGAGCAAAAAATAATAATAATTATAAGAAAAAAAAAAAAAAGAAAAATAAAAATAACACAGGAAAAGAAAGAAAGGATACCCTCGCGAACGAAGGGGTTACCTTTCTCCCTTTTCCGTTACCTTCCTTTTCTTAATTTTATTTATTTATTTATCCTTTCTACTTTAACCTTTATTATTTTTCAATTTTTTCCTTCCCCCCTCAAACATTCTCCCTTCCTCTTCTCCTCTATACTTTTTACTTTTCCTTTTCTCTTTTCTCTTTTCTTTTCCTTTTTCTCTTTACTTTTTATTTTTCTCCTTAGAGTCGTCGACGATTACTTTCGTTAAGAGTAACCGCATAGTATCGTTTTTCTTACGACATGTACTTACCGGAAATAAGTTGGGTTGGAAATGGCGGAAAAGAAACTTGGAACGATACGTTCACGGGGGAAAAGGAAGGATAAAAGGAATAAGAAGAAAGACGGAGGACGAGGAGGAGAGAAGGAGGAAGAAAGAGGAGGTCGGGGAGGAGGGGGGGAGGAGGGGTTGGAAGCAAGAGGAGGAAGCACGACCTCGTGGGCCACGACGCGAGTCAGAAGTATCGACGTTTCCGGAGTATCGTCCAGCCGCTCATCCGTTCGAAAACTTTCGAATCACGAGCAGGCACGCCTTAGCAAGACACGAGTATTACTTCGAGAAGAAGCTCTCTCTCTCTCTCTCTCTCTCTCTCTCTCTCTCCTTCTCTTTCCCTCTCACCCATCTTTCCCGTTCCCCTAAGCTCTCCTTTCTTTCCGTCCCCTATTTCTTCTTACCGAACTAATACGAAAGTTTGACGGAGAAGTAGTTGGGGAACAAATATTTCGTTGGATCTTCCAAGTGCAATAAACCGAGCCGACGAAGTAGCGAAGAATGGTGATACGTGCTTTTGGCGAACGGACTCGATTATTCGTGTGTGAGAACGAAAAAGAAAAGGGAAAGAGAGAGAGAGAGAGAGAGAAGAGATCGAAAGCAATTCGTTCTATCGTGCCCTCGAGTCTATTTGGAAGCCAATCGCTCTAGCCGTGTACTAACCTACTATATATGTGTGTATATATATATATATATATATATATATATATATATATATATATATATATGTATGTATGTATATTCGATAACGTTTCCATCGAGGCTAATCGTTGAAAGGTTGAGAGTGGGGCAGTTAGGTTTGAAACTCGTTCGAGGAAATATTCGCAAATTATTCCGTCTGCTTTTCAAAAGCGTTAGCGGCGTATACATGTATACATATAACATGTAACATGGGTGCACACGGCAACGATGTAGGTCACATCCAAAAGCTTTGTCATTTGGCTGACCTTAATATCGTCATAGAGACGTCTGTTCCATGGAGCATTTATGATGTCAGAGTATAAAGGGACGTTATATCGCTCGACATATGTATCTACGTTAGAGCGAATTAATCGTTTCAATTCTCTCTCTCTCTTTCTCTTTCTCTCTATGTCTCTCTCTCTCTCTCTCTTTCTCTCTTTCTCTTTCTCTTTCTCTTTCGAGAGGCAACGTAGTTTCATCTACTCCAAAATACATTACTCCATTATATTGTACGTGAAAATTCAGATAATCGAGAATATCAAGATTTGTACGTTAAAATTATACAAGATTTTCCATTAATATTCCGTTCGAGATGATGATATCGTCGTTCCTTTTCAAAGCCTTTTATCTTATTCTCTTATGTCGTCGTATCTTCGTGTGGTAAAACGCGTATCACGTTACTCGACATCTTTCGTTTGTCTTTCTGCGAAAAAAGAAAAAAGAAAAAAGAAAAAACGGAAATGCGTAGACGTTATGCAAAAGGATCGCAAGATACATCTGTTGCTGTTGCTGCCGCTGATGTTGCTGATGCTACTGATACTCTCTTGCTGCTGCTGTTGTTGCTGCTGTTGCTGCCATAGGTGCTGTATAGCAGTACTTCTCTCGTGGTAGGTAACTCGGTTCGTGTCTTTGTAAATTGGATGTACTACTAAGGTGGAAATGCAAATTTTCTCTCTCGCTGTCCGCGTTGATATTTGTTCAAGTGTCGTGGGGGAAACGCCACTACGAAGCGACTACGACATTCGTTCGCTTGCCGTTTTATCTCGACGAAATTTGCATTATCTTGTCGTTGCCGTTTGTACCGACGTCATAGAGAGAGCTCTCAGTTTTAAACGACTTATGCGAGCTCGCGTTAAATATTGTCATGGATATAGTATATTTCTATGTCTCCTCGTTAAGTCACATCGTCAGCGTGAAAATCACCACGACGGACCGGCGATGTGTCAAGGGTAAAGAAAGTTTGATTAAAAAAGTTGACCGTACCCTCCCTCTCTCCTTCAACCCTCCCTCTCTCTCTCTCTCTCTCTCTCTCTCTCTCTCTCTCTCGCTTTATCCCGCACCACCTTCAATCGTTTTCTTTTTGTTCAACTATTTCGCACGAGAAACACGTATTTTCTCTTTTCGTCTTTCATTATTTCGAACTTACTTACCGAATATCATCGAAGTAAGAAGTACAAAGTTTAGATAAAAATAATTAACTTATATAAAAATATATAAATATATATATATATATATATATATATATATATATATATAAATATATATATACTATATAAAAATATATAAATATATATATATATATATATATATAAATATATAAATATATATATATATAAAAAATATATAATACTTACTTGGCTGTTCTGTAAAAAATAGCGCAACCGTCGACGTACTTCCTGTCGTTCTCGGCCATCGTCTTTGCTCGCGATTTAGGTGAGAATATGCCGTCGTAACCGTCGTGCTTTAACTCCGGCAGGAAGAAATTGTAGAATTGGTCCGTCTCGACCTCCTGCAAGCTGATGATGTCCGCGGCATAATGCCGTATTTCATCGAGGATTCCCTTTTTCCGATATTCCCAATCGAGGGCCCAGCTCGGACAATAACCGTACATTTGCCGTGTCGCGTACTTGTCGCACAGCACGTTGTAACACATTACCGTAAATATACCTATAACAATAAACAAGAATTTTTATTGCTCGCTTTTATTCAAGTTACCTAGTCGCTACCACCGCCGTCTCGCCAGTCCCAGCGCCATTGCCACTGCCATGACAATTTTTTTCATTACTATGATATATACATACAGGTAGGATATATATATATATATATATGTGTGTGTGTGTGTACGTATATATGGGGATATATGTAGATAAATACATATGCTTACATATAACCCAAGCTCTTCTTGTTCTCCCTCGACAAAGTCGAAGGAGGAGGACCGTTATGAAACGGTAGGACATTTCGTATCTCGATTTATTGTCCTATCGATTTATCGTCGTCAAGTAGAAGAACCGGTTGCATTTACAAGTCTCTAAGGGTATATACATATACATATATATGTCATGATATATTCGCAACTTGGAATCTTGTATGAAAGTAATACAAAGTTATAAGTGTTAGTTCGTAATCGTCGCCAAATTTTACGTGAGAATATCGTTAACGTTGATCCAGTGAATCTATAAAGAATAAGATCTTCGTGAAGAAAGGAAGAACGGTCAAATCTCCAAATACAAATAATATAATTATAGTTATCGTTAATCGCGCGCAATTTACGAGTCCTCCGTTAAGCAGCTATGAATCGCTTCAATCGATTAAGATCGCTCCTCCTGTCGGTGATGCCGTTGTTGATGCCGCGGTATGGTCGTTAATCAACGACAATGTCGTATGCAATTGATATCGAGTTAATCATTCCACGTCCTATCCTATATCGCGTGAGAAACCGATTGAATCGAAGTCTCTATATATTGGAGGGGTACCCTCGATCACGATGAAATTACCGGTCGATCGATCGTTCTCATTCCGATCGATCGCGTCAATGTTCGTTTAAGCGTACGCGATCTGACTTTTCAAAGATAAAATCTTGAAAGATACGAGAGGGAGGACTTTGTAGACACCTACTTTCGCCGTCTTGAGATACCAACGAAGTACATAAGCGTGAGTATGTCTGTCTATTATATAAGCGTCATGGTATATGTACAACTTGTAATGTCTAACGATTAAAACGATCAGACAACCGTGTACTTACTTACGTACAATACATACGTCCTTTCTCCCTAACATTTCTCGAATAACGAAAGTCGACTGACTCCTCCGATCGAACGATTCGATAAGGGAATCAATGAGAAGTGAAACGTCTCCTCGGTGTCTCTCAATTTAATCATAAATTACATTTACACGTTTACTTCGCACTAACGTTATACGTTAGGGCCTCCCACTCCCATCCGAATTTCTCCTCGTCCGCCTCCCCCCCTTTTTTTTCAATAAATTTCGAAAGATTTCTATACCTCGTACGATCGTTAATCGAACGGAATAATATTGCGGCACGATGTTTGATCTCTTCGTGATAAATAAATAAATAAATAAATAAATAAAAAAAAAACATGAAATAAGGAAAGAAAAAAAAAGTGATTGAATCTAATTAATAACTATCTAACGCGCCTAGCGTAAGATCCTCTTTTCTCCTTTGAAGAATTTCGATCTTGAGATCGTCGTTGGCATTTTGGAAAGACTTTTATCCGTTTAATGGAAACTTCATGAAAGAGAAGAGCCAAGGTAGAGAAAGAGGGTGAGAAAAGATTCGAGAGTGTTAGTAATTATACAACTTAGTAGTATCGTAACGAGCAACTCTCTCTCTCTCTCTCTCTCTCTCTCTCTCTCTCTCTCTCACCCTCTCTTTTACCTTCTTTCGTCAACTATCGTGGTAAGTTCATAGCGAGATAAAACGTGCCTCTTCATGAACGACGCGATGCTATTATGGAAATTGTTAGTTTGAAGGAAAATTTTCAAAGCTGGAGGGACTTTAAAGAGAGAAGACCCTCTTTCCAAAGTTTTTCCCTCGTGGTTTCGTTGATATGATACGTATACATGGTATATGTATAGAGAAAGAGAGAGAGAGAGAGAGAGACGACAACGACGACAAAGCACATACGAGCGTTGTGGTTTCGCGTGAAATCGCAAACATCTCGTTTCACCTCTTCATGTATTATCTTCGTCCAGCCGCTAATCGGCAATCGCGGAGAGTAGCGGCATAGCACTTTCGATATTATTCCGTCGTGGAGGGGTTCGATATCGAGGCCGAAGATAAACCGGGCTAATGGCGGTATACACGCCAAGAGTTTATTATATTCCGTACGGATAATCGCTTGTTTATGATAGAAAAATGAGAGCGCTCATAGTAGAGACCGTAGTTACCGTTAGATCCATTAACGAGCCTCGCTAGAGAAGATTTTCATCGTGGAGCAAATCTTTTCACATTTTTCTTCTTTCCCTTCCTTTTTCATTTTACTCTTCCACTTTTCTTTTCTTCCTTTTGTAATTCTTTTTTCTTTTTTCTTTCTCTCTCTATCTATCACTATCTCTATCTCTCTCTCTCTCTCTCTCTCTCTAACGAATCAGTTTCCCGTATTTTCTTTCTTTTTTCCTTTTTTCATCTTCGTTAAGCCAAAATTTTCGACACCTTAACGATCCGATACTATGGGCAACGGTGTATCCGTCAAGAAAAGTTCTATTCTCAAATGCGTTTCGTGCCTATTTCTTCTTGTTATTTAACGTAAAAAAAAAAAAAGAAAAAAAAAAAAGAAAACGAAAATCCGGGATCGTCGAAGATTCATTGGCATTTTAAGGAACGTCGTGAAAGTAGCTCCAAGTCCACGTGGATTACCATTTTTCTTTAACTCTTTGGCATAGGCGAACGTAACTATTACTATTATCCATGAGAAAGTTGACGTTTATTATTGCAGGTAAATACGATCGTCGTTATTACTACGTTCCACGTTGGGTTAGTTACTCCACGCTATTTTCCTCTTGTAATCGTTTGAACCGGTAACGCAAAGTTACAGAGAGACGTCAACGACAAAATTACAAAAAAAAAAAAAAAAGAAAAGAAGAAAAAAGAAATAAACGGAAGACAAATTTTATACTAGAAGAAAGTTTACGAATTGTAATATATATATATAAAACTTAGAGCGTTTACGTTTTATAATGTTACGTCGATTTCGATAGAGCATCATAGTTACTTATATTTCAATCGTTAAAAAATTTATTAATATTTTTGTTAAATTTCATAGAGGTTCTCGTCTTTCGACAAAGTTTTTCTATCAACTATGAAACGAGAGAATAACGAAGGAAGATACGATAGAGACAAAAAGAGAGAGAAAAAGAGAAAGAAAAAGAGAAAAGAGAGAGAGAGAGAGAGAGAGAGAGAGAGACTTTGCCGGGCTAAGATATTCAATTTTTGCCATTTCATCAAAGTAGACATCTTGTTATCCGTGGTAGTATCGTTGATGGGTTAGGTCGATGGGATTACAAGAGCACGCCGCCGGCGAAAAGGAATTTGTGGAAAATGAAGGAGAGATAATTTCGTTCGGTACGGATGCGCGTTGGACAAAAATTGATTTTGCCTTACAATGAGGTATAACGAGATATAAATTCGACGTTAATGTTACATTTATTCGTTATAGTTCCTTCTTTTTTCTTTTCTTTTTCTTTCTTTCTTTTTTTTTTTCTATCTCTTGTTCCCCTTTCATTTTATTCTTTTCTTATTTCTCAAAAAATGGAAAATCCTCGATTGCGTACAAGGAAATTAATGTGAAATATCAAAAGTTATTTTTCTTCGTACGATCGAACATGGAAAATCTCTCGAATTTGTGGTCGAGTACTATGTGGGTTTTCGAATTTCGACAAACTGTTTACTCTACGTACTGAACTGTAGCTCGAAAGTTGGCCGATATTGTCGGAACTTGTCGCCATTGTAAAAGTATCCTCTCGAAAGAGAGAGAGAGAGAGAGAGAGAGAGAGAGAGAGAGAGAGAGAGAGGGGAAAGAGGAATACTTGACTCGCATCTGTGCTCACGGAATTTCTCTGGAGCGACATGATATCCGCAAGTCGTAAACTAAAGTTCGAAGCAAGTGCTCGGGGGCACAGGTTCCTCGGCAAACAACATCGTCGATAGGAGGCACCTACGGAAGTCTTCTCTACGTCTGGAGTAATATCCTTTAGTCGTACTTTGTTAATCGATTTCATTTGTAAACTGTTTACCATTAGTTTGCGAAAGCACGAGCCGATGATTTCAAAAGGGCGCATACGTCAATTGGACGTTAATACGAACGAACGCGTTTTTGTCAATTTCAATTGTTCGAAAATAATTTTCTAATAAAACATATCACGATTTTTGTTTCTTTTTTTTTCTTTTTCCAAAGGTCCTTCCAATCATCGATACGAATTTAATAACGGCAGACGTTTGTTTTCGAAATTCAAAATTTTTTTCTTTCCATTTTTTTTTCCTCCCCACCCCCATTTAAAACACCCTTATCGATCGTAACGAGTACAATGGAATTATCGAATAGCGTATTGACGTTATCGCACGATACGCCACGGAAAACGATTGTCAATGGCAGGTAGGACTCGTTCGAGCGATGCCGGGCTCCTCCATTCAAGACTAGGAATGGTATTTCCGAGGTCAACGATGCCGTGACCTACCTCAAGAGTCGCCAAACCAGTTTCAGCAAATCCGAACAAGTTACCTAATTTACGCGCCAACGTGGCGAGAAGGAGGAGATGGGAGAGGTCGTGGGCTGAGGGATGGGGGGGAGGGCCGATCTTACGAGCGAAACGAATTCGTGAAAAAAAATGTCTTCTCGCTCGTTTACGTTTCTCTTAAATTTTTTAATTATTTCTCCCTTTTTTTTTTGGTTTTTTCTTCTTTTTGTTTTCTTTCCTTTACTTTTTCTCCTCGTTTATTCTCGACGTTCAGTATATACTACTTCGAGGTTACGTCTATGGGCGTTCTTTCTTTATATTTTTTATTTATGATATATATTATATATTATAGAGAAAGATTGATAGACGATCGAAAAAATGCCATCAACTATCGCGATGCATAAATTTGTTCTTTAAATACTATATATTACGAGTTGTTTTCTTAGCCGAGAATGGTTACGAAACGTTATATCGCATCGTAATAATACGTTCGTACATTTTTTTCGTCATTCATAAGACTTTATTGTATATATGTTATTTATAACCTTGAACGTTGACACCTCGCTTGTTTATTATTTGACTGTGTGTGTTTACGCGTTTAGAAAAGCGCGAACGGAACGCGCGTTAACGCGAACGCGTACAAGGGCATAGGCCGAAAGTTATGCGCAACGAGAAGTAGTTTTACGCGTTAATAAATAATTCAAGGTATCCTTGAAAAATTCCTTTAGAAATACTGAACGTTCCTACTGCCGGATAAAAAAATGGACAGTATCGAAAGTTATTTTTCTCTTTATGAGTTTCGTTTGCGTGCTTTCGCGTATCTCTCTCTCTCTCTCTCTCTCTCTCTCTCTCTCATGGTTTCTTTTTTTTCTATTTTTCCTTCTCTCTCTCTCTCTCTCTTTTTTTTATTTTTATTTTTTTTTTAATACTTAAGAAAACAGTATTGCCGTCAGAGAACGAGACCTCGTAGTGTAATACTTTGAAGAACGATTTCTCAGGTTTTCCTTTTCTTTTCTTTTTTTCTTTTCTTTTCGTGAATATTAATAAATACATACATACATACATACATACATATATATATATATATATATATATACGTAGATATATATATATATCGTGCAGAGATATATATCATAATATTCGATATGTCTTCAGAAATGTACCGTTTGAAGATCGTAGGAAAGCTTTTACGTATACTCGATTCTAAGTCGTCGGTCTTCTCCTCTCCTAAGGAAGGTTCTTTTCATATCGATGGCCCCAGGCCAGAAGCTCGCTGACCCGAACTAAATTACATTTCGATCCTTAAAAACCGTTCGATGAAATAGATTCGCGGTAACGATTATATGTATGTACATATGTACTTATGTACCTAAGTCTCTCTTTGACGTAAGATAAGAGTGACATCATTCTCTCTTTTCTCTCTATCTCTCCACGAACGTCACACGCTAACTCCATTCGAAGAGATAATTTCTTTTTTTTTTCTTCTTCTCTCTCTCTCTCTCTCTCTCTCTCTCTCTCTCTATCTCCATCTTTTTTCTTTCTTCTCGCGGATTTACATGTATATGCATGTACGTACATACACGTAAAGACGTACGTTTTAGTTTCGTAATCTGACCAAACAGGGAAATAGAACATCCAATATCGTATATAACACAAAGTACTAGCCAGAATTTACATCTGCTAGTACACGTTTCTACGAGCGTAAATTGTGGCTCGGTAGAATGCATCAGCCGTGTTTATCGATTACGATCTCGATAATGTAACCACATCGTTCGTCAAATAGATTGCCAGAACTATGCGATAACGGTAATGCGATACGCGTATATAATCTAACTGTCAGCGAATCGATATACGGACTTACTATTACTACCACCACTACTGCTATTACTAATACTATTGGATAAAATTCGCGATTATACGTTAGAATGTTTTAAACAAAACGAATGCTCAAATAATTTGTTTATATTGAATGGATGGTTACTGTAATTAAATATAAATTAAATTCACGTTTACGAACGTTATCGTAAATTTTTTATATTGAGATACGCGATGGATCGCGTGACGCAGAGGAAAAGTGAAATAAATCGTCGATTAACGATCGAACCGCCGAGGGAAATGATTACTAAAAAATCAATAGATATTAGAGAAAAATAGAGAGAGAGAGAGAGAGAGAGAGAGAGAGAGAGAGAGAGAGAGAGAGAGAAAAGAAATATCATTACACGTATACATCGCGTGCTCTGAATTATGTTCTCCCAATACGAATAACAATAATAACATTACGATCTAATTAATACGATCTGAATGATAACGTAGAATATCAATTTAATATACGATAATTAATAATACAGAGTAATTTGTCGAACGGAAAGGATCCGTATCATTTCCGTTCGTCTTCTTTTATAACGTTAAATTAATATTAATAAACAGAGCGTGAGAGAGAGAGAGAGAGAGAGAGAGAGAGAGAGAGAGAGAGAGAGAGATGAATAATTAGAGATAATTATACTAAAACTTTGTCGCGTTAGCTGTAAGAAGATAGACGTAAAGTGAATTTGTTAAGTGGGTCAAGGTGGACTTAGAACTAATTTCTCGAAGTAACGAGTTCCGAACTGAGTTCTAATATCAGACAAGGACAGATCGTCGAGGAGGGAGAGAGAGAGAGAGAGAGAGAGAGAGAGAGAAGGGAGAAATAGAATGAGTTGGAGGAGGGGCATAAGGTAAAATTAAAAACGATGTCACGTAGGATAATAAATAGAAAAATAAAAAAAAAAAAATAAAAAAATGGGGGAACGAGGGAAAAGGGATTTGTTGGAGGATATCGTAACGTGCTCTACACTTCTGTAACGATAATAACAATAATTATGATAAAAGTGGTAATGGGGTATAGTTACTTCGAAGCGTTTGACCGTGGCACAGGAGTAATAATAATTCCTCCTAAGAATATAATCGCTTACAAGTTACAAGTATGGGAATGGTAATAATACATAATAGCCCCTGTCCCTTAAGAACTCGAGTTCCTTAGCTTGTATGATTAGATATAATGATTATGATTGTCAGGCTGGTTGCGAGAAGGTGCAAGAAGTAATTCGCACGGATCCCGCTCCATTCGGGTAAAAGAATGAAGATGATCTTAAAGGGAACTAATATCTGGATTAGGAGGGTCGTTAATCTAGTATAGCGATGGGTGCACGCACGTGCGCGAGGTCCCATAACGGAGCAAATGGTTTTTCAAATAATTCCGAGGATTATTTCTTTAGGTTATATCGATATGGGATAAATAATGGCACACGTCTCTACCTTCGTCTCTCGTTCCCTATAAAAAAAAAAAAAAAAAAAAAAAAAAAAAAAAAAATCGAACGAACGGACAGATCCTTTCCAATCCTACATCCGATTAAATCATTTAACGAGCTAATTAAAACGCGATACTGCGTATATACTTAAATCGATAGACGGGTGATCGATAGATCGATGACTTTTGGAAAATTTTTCAGCTTCGTTTCTTTACGATGTTCTCTGTATATCGATATACATAGACATCCCTATCCGTGGAAAGATATTTAAGTTTAGATAAATGTTTCGAAGACAAGTGATTAGATAAGAAATGATATATGTAAGTATGAGAGAGAGAGAGAAAGAGAGAGAGAGAGAGAGGGGGAGGGAGGGAGGTTAAAGGTTAGGAAAAACGATTTTGAATAAAAAGGAAAAATGAGAAAAAGGAAGAAAGAAAGAAAGAGTAAGATGGTCTCGTACAAGGGTATAATGCGAACGTATTATAAATAATGAATGGTGTATAAAACATAATGAAATGATTTATCGCTTTTATTCCGCCGAGTTTAGCTGACAATGGATTCTTTTTGGCTGACAACGGTGGCAGTGGCAGCAGCAGGCGGTGGAATGGTTGTGTCCCTCTTCTTCTTTATTTCTCTCGCCTCTCTCTCAACACACACACACACACACACACACACACACACACAACACACACACACAACACACACACACACACACACACAAAACACGCATTCTCATTTTACCCCACTCTCATTCATTCACTCACTCACTCACTCACTCACTCGCTCACTTACTTACTCATTCGGTCACACGCACGCCTGTACACGTATAGAGAAAATGTGGTGGAGGGTTAGAGCGCAATAAATCTATCCATATGGCGTGCTATGGCCATTGGCGTGGCGAGAGTTGACCAATGGTCAAGGTGGCTGCCATGGGGAAAGGGTACGTTACCTTGCCTCGAGTCACATTTATTAACAACACGGTCTATTCTCTATTCTCTACTCTCTCCGAACTATTTCCTATTTATTTTGTCTATTTACACACGCACACGCACACACATATATGTATGTATGTATGTATGTATCATATGAGGATTACACGTTCACGATCTCGACCGCGACATTTGAGAAATTTTATTCATTGTAATAATCAATTTTTAAATGAATATATCTGAGAGTATTCTCTCTCTCTCTCTCTCTCTCTCTCTCTCTCTCTCTCTCTCTCTATCTTTCTATCTTTCTCGTAACTTTCCGTAGTAAAATTTTCTTGTTTATATACACGAAACATAGTTTGTAATATAACAAAATGGGAGTATGTATATGGAAACAGTACTCGATTCAAACTCGACTGTTTCGTTTCAAAACAAATACATATACACGTCATTCAGGTCGAAAGGTGAACTAAACGTACGTACGTTCATTCCAAGACGAGCCGTCTTAGATACCGCATGGTGTAAAGTATCTCATACTTAACGTACATATAATTTTTAATTTTTCTTCTTTTTACACACACACACACACACACACACACATATATATATATTTATGAAATTGTTCTTAACAATTTTTCACCCGTATTATCTGTATCGTTTAATATCGATTTAAGGGTATGTAAAAGTTGTTATATAATTATTTAACCGATACAAGAGAGAAAAGGCCATTTTAATCTTGTACAACCTCATTAAGAAATCTGTTCGTGTCCGAAATAAACGGTCGGATCGTAAAATTTTCCAAGGACTTATGGGGGCGGGGAGGGGAGGGGGGAGGGGGGAGGGGGTGGGCGGACAGTGGAAACGAAATGTTTAAATATGTTTTAGACGATTTCAGATGTACGAGATGAATTATTAAATTGTACAGAGTCCAACTCTGAGTGAGCAACGTGACGTCGAGGAGAAAGAAGATCGAGACTCTCGATAGGATCGTGCGAGATAGAACGCGGAGAGACGTTGCATCCGTCTCAACGTACTCGCCGGATATTTTATGATCTTTGCGTGTGGGAAAAAGTTCGAAAGGAATGTCGCGGACGATCGTCAAGAATTTCTTAGTAATTCCTTAAGATTCGCTCAGGCAACGCGAGTCAGAGAAAAATACGAGAAAAAGAAAGAAGAAGGAAGAAGAAGAAGAAGAAGAAGAAGAAGAAGGAGGAGAAGAAGAAGAAGAAGAAGAAGAAGAAGAAAAAGGACGTCCCTTTTAATCGGCCGAAGAGAAAAGAGTTACGTTACGTTAGCCACGAACCATCGGACGCGCATAAGGTTTATTAGAAGGAACCCCCATGCAAATCACGAATGCACTTCGCCATGCAGACTTTTCTTCTTTACGAGTCGAGCCGTGCGCTTGTGTTTGTACAAGCCGCTATGATTTGAAGTGGCATTTATGAGCGTCGTTCTGTCTTCTCGTTCATGCATTACTCATGAGTGTCTAGCGTTGCTCTCGTATATACCATCTCTCAGTGCCATCATACTATCTACCATTAAACTATTAATATATATATATGTATATATATATATATATATATATATATATGTATATAAATATATATATAAACTGTAATATAATCGTCGAAGCAAAAGTGTTTCCGACGAACCGATAGAAAATTATATTACATTTAACTTTACCTTTGTTACATTATCGAGTGGATTTGAGCGAGAGAATCGTTTGGTAGAATTTGTCGAGATCGTAAACACCACCCATGCGGAAGAGGTGCGTTGCATTGTTTTTCTTTTTTTTCCGCCACGTCACCCCTCCAACCCCACCCTCCGCCTCCTCTCCTTTTTACGCCTTTTTATTTTTTACACGCGATCAAATAATTTCGAATAGACCAGAGGATAAATTATTAATGGTCGAACGGTCGAATAACACGCAATATCGAATCGTTCTAAAGGTTATCGTACCGATTTGATTTAGAGAAGATTATCGTTGGCATTTTGTCGAAATGGAATTTTTCGTTTCTGCCAAATGATGTGGATTACTCCGAAAGATTTTCTCTATATTAGACGAAATTGTTCGTTGGTGTGTGTATATTATAAAATCGCTCGCGATGATCATTCGATAAAGGAGGTTAAGAAAGTAAGGGAGGGGAGAAAGGAAGGTTATATACGTTCGAATCGATTAAAAAGCAAAGGCCCACTTTACGATAAATCCGCCATGGATTCCTTTCTTTCTTTGTTGCTCACCCGTTACATCTCGTCGTCGTCGTCGTCGTCGTCGTCGTCGTCGTCGTCGTCGTCGTTCGAGCGGTTAACGGTAAACACGTTTATTGCAATAACTAGGAAAGGTATTTCTTGGTTTTGTACTTGAAGGGAATATGTACGAACCGCGAAGAAGAAAGACTCGCATAGACTCGTTACCGTTAACGACGCTCAGATCCAACGCTAATTATCCGTACTAATTATCGGTCTGTTCTGATTGCCTGTGGCGTGAGCGGATTTAACAATTTTCACTCTTTCTTCGATGAACAACTAATTGAACGTAATGGAGATGATAAAATGATAATTAACGTATACTTACAGGTCGGTCTTGTCCTATTGGGCCTTGTCAATGGAATCCATGGCCTTTGTGGCGGATGATTAGCGGTTACTGAAAGGAACAAAAAAGAAGTAAAAAAAGAAATGAAAATTTATTTGTCCTTAGTAAATAATGATCAAACTAGAACGTCTCGTATAATTAATTCTTTTTTTTTCTTTTTTATATGTAAATATCATATACATAATATAAACATGGACATCAGAAGAAATATAATATATTATCCGTGTATATATATATATATATATATATATATATATAAATGTATATCCGTACGCATTTCAAATTTGATAATATTACCACGATGAAATCATAACCGCGTTAAAATAAAAAAAAAAAAAAAGGCGGGACACTGTCATTCCCCTTAAACTCGAGCGATTATTGTCCCATTTGTCGAAGTAAAGATTCTAAAAGGTTCTGCCTTTGAAAGTAGAAGAATACATCATCCAGGCCATTTACGATCTCTCCTACACTGAATATAAGCTAAGAGGACTAAGAAAGATGTTAGGAAGGAGTAAGAAGGAAGAAGAACCAAGAAGAACGAAGAACCAAGAAGAACGAAGAAGAACGAAGAAGAACGAAGAAGAACGAAGAAGAAGAAGAGAGAAAGGGATAAGAAGGAGAAGGTAGAAAGATGTGGCGCGAAGGGCTGTCGAGAAAGGGTGCGAGAAATATGAAGAGTCGGCAGGCGAGGATAAGGGGGAAGGGTGTTAACGACTTCCCGGAAATGGCGGTAACAACCCCGAAACCCTGAGACGTGACTCAAGTCTGACACAAATGGCGAGACATTAGACAAGTGCCGGGAGTAAAGTAGACGTCGGGGCGCGAAGGTAATCAGAATTAACAATTCAAAGCCTTATATACCGAGGACTCCCTTCGTCTCTCCTTCATCGTTTCTACTACCCTTTTCGCCTCCCCCTCCTCCTCCTCCTCCTCCTCCTTCTCTTCTTACTACCACCACTCTTCCCTTCTAAGCCGACAACTAGTCCAAGAGGGTGGTTTGGAGATGAGACATGCGGATTTCTAGTGGAAGACTCGTGCCAAGGGTACTCCATTTCGGAGTGCCTACAATCGAGATAGTTGACAGAGTTCGAGGGATAATTTTCCGTTTGGATGGTAGTGGGAGTGAGGTGGTGGTTTTAACTAAAGGTGTCTCTCTCTCTCTCTCTCTCTCTCTCTCTCTCTTTCTTTATCTCCTTCTCTCTTTCTCATTTCGTTCTATTACATCGGCGCAAGATTGCTAATTCGTTCGCCGCGTTTCGTTTGCTAAATTTCATGAGGGGCCAAAAGTTTGCTCTCGAAATACGCTTTGAAGCATCTATCCTTTGCATATTCCTTTTCCTTTCCTAACGACAACGTTGTCCTCTCTCTATCTCTCTCTTTCTCTCTCTCTCTCTCTTTCTTTCTAAGCGCTAGTTTTAGCTTTCGTGGACATTTGGATTGGAATTACCTTGGCTTCGGATTTCATTTTAAATTTTCGTGAAATTCCGGCTACGTTTAACGATATTCTGATGGGCTTAATATTTCTTCGTAGAGTAGGTTGAACGACCACGGGATAGATACTCTCTCTCTCTCTCTCTCTCTCTCTCTCACACACACTCTCCGAGAAACGCTTGATCGATATTTGCAAGTTCGCAAACTAAAGACGATAACTGTAAGTATCTTAATTATAAAGCGATTGTTAGTATGTAAGGTGTAAGAGCGTTACCGTGTTAAGAAAGTTCGTCGAGATAAATTTTCGATTTCGTTACTGCTCTAGCCGCTCCTCCTTCATAAGATTATCATGCGAGAATTAAGGTAAATGGACTTTTCGTTTGATGGTAAAGTAAAATATATAAGTTTACATTTAAATAATATAATAATTAGAAGCGCAAAAGAGCGAGATAGTTTATTATTAATAATATATTCAAGTAGAGAACAATGTATACCGTTCGTAACTATTAAAGTATATATACGTATATACGTATATTCATAGTTCGAACGTTCTTGTTGTTTCGATGATCGAGTACCAGCTCGTTGTTGAATTATCATCGTTGAAGAAAAATGATCGATAGGTATGTTTTAAAAATAGTTGTCTCCTTCACCGTGTTGTAGCCCGTAGAGCTAGCTAGCTAGCTCGTTCGTTCGTTCGTTCGTTCTTTCGTTCGTTCATTCGTTCGTACTTGAAGTCTCTCTACATTCGAAACAAGTATAATGACTCGGCAATGATACATGCTCGTGGTAATAAGAATCATATGGTGAGGTAAGGGAGTTACGATGGAGACAAGATATAGTCAGAGTTAATATTATGCCAAGAGGACGAGCCTAATCAGCGATACTGACGTTGCAGCGTTGCAGTGACATCGCAGAAGACTCGAAAGAGAGTAAGAGAGAGAGAGAGAGAGAGAGAGAGAGAGAGAGACAGTGAATGAGTGAGTGAGTGAGTGAGTGAGATAAATAGATAAATCGAAAGAAGGACGGTTAATATTGCTGACTAGATTATTATAATTGCAAAACTATAGTGAACCAAGAGTCTCCAAGATGCCTCCGATTTATGAGAGAGCGGGCGCAAGCATCACGAGAGAACGCTCATTAAACTAGTTCATTACACCTGCTTCTCTTAATGGCTCTCACTTACAAGATAGAGATGGGAATAGAGATAGAGTTAAAGAGAAAAATAGAGAGAGGAAGAGAGAGATAGAAAGAGAAAGAGAGAGAGAGAGAGAGAGAGAGAGAGAGAGAGAGAGAGAGTGTAAGAGGGCAAAGTCCAGAGGGAACTCGATGCGAACTTTTGCCCTGATAATTAAACGGTTTAACGAATGTAAATTTCGATTTAGTTTTCAACCGCTATATATATATATATATATATATATATATATATATATATATATATATATATATATGTATGTATGTATGTATGTATGTATAATTAAATATTTCATAAGATAACATATTGCGTAAATTTATTACGTAAGATTGTAAGATATCTGCAAGGAATATAAGATATTAATTTCAATTCGACCAACGACGAGAAGAAAGTTTTGCAATAAAAGAATCTGTCTCTTCCTCTCCCTCTCTCTCTCTCTCTCTCTCTCTCTCTTTCTCTCTCTCTCTCTGTGATCTATTGTTAGTAAAAGCATTTAATCGATAAGAAGAAAACGATTGGACGAGAGAGAAAGAGAGAGAATGGTCGTAAAGTTCGATGGAAATTGATCTGTACTATCTCAAGTACCTCTAGTAAAAAAGATGGAGAGAGATAGAGATAGAGATAGAGATAGAGATAGAGATAGAGATAGAGTAAGAGAGAGAGAGAGAGAGAGAGAGAGAGAGAGAGAGAAAGAGTGAGAGAAAGACATACATATACTCTGGTGGAATTGAAACTGTAAGAATTTTATTTCACTTCGCGGGCTTGTCTCCCGAGGGAAACTAGAGATAACGCCCTTGGGAGCATCCTCGAGACAATGGAGACGACAAGGAAGCGTGTAGCTAGCACAGAAAACAGTATTTCATCTGTGGCATAGCGGAGATTTATTTTCACGTCGGAAACCTGATTTCAATGAATATAAATGTAACTTTAGGTGAATTACTTTGAATTTGAAATTCTCTCTCTCTCTCTCTCTCTCTCTTTCTATTCCTCCAGATTTCCTAGCGTCTTTTTTTTACACATCTACAGGTAATTTTCTACGAAGATATTTCGTTTGAGGTTAAAGCGATTTTAACGCGCCGTCTTATGCTCGGACATTCCCAGGTAAAAGAAGAAAAAAAAAAGGGACAAAAAAATGAAAAAGAAGAAAAAGCAAGGGAGAAAAAAACCAAAGGATATAAAAGAGAAATGTATCAATCGAAAGAGCATTTCGCAACACCGTTGGATCAAACGCAATTTGTGCGACGAGAAGAACCCGAGGCTAACTTTTAGATACTAACGAGGAGATGTTGTTTCAAATTCTCCAAGATCTTGTAAAGCCAATTAAGATCTTTACCGCGGAAGGATCTTCAACGATATCCAACATCCAATCGATGCTTGGAATGAGCGAAGGGAAGTGACGTTCCCTGTAACTCTCTCTCTTTTTCCAATGCATAGGGCGGTACTTTTATTTTCCTTATCGCGTGTTGATCGAGACAAGTATTTCCTCTTCGGGAGAAATTCCAATCTTCCTTATGTTTAAGATAAAATCAACAAAAGAGGAGGACGATCTTTTTAGTTGGTCCAATGTATCGTAAGAATTGTGCGATGGAAAATATTTCTGATAAATTCTTTTTCCCTTCTTCTTCTTTTTTTTTTTTTTTTTTTTAATTTCTTTCATCTCCTCTTTTTTCTTCTTTATATATATATATATATATATATATATATATATATATATAACCCGACGGTTAATTAAAATTGACGTTGATGGAAAACCGATGTCACGAGAGAACGCAAAGTAAAATAAAAAAAAAAAAAAAGAAAAAAGAGAGAGAAGGAAGATATAATACAGATACACAGCTGGTATAGTCGTTTCCAATGGGAACGGTATGAGTCATTACAGAGATTTCGAAACTTAATCACCGTTATCATCGTCGTCATCTACGAGAGGTTATGGATTAAAGGAATCCGACAGGGAGAGTGGAAGGGAGGAGAGAGAGAGAGAGAGAGATACACGCAAAGATGCACAGGGACGTGTCATCGTTTCGGCCGATAGCATTGTCAAGTTTAATGGCAGACTAGCCAGAGTTAGGATTGAAATCAATAATTACGATAACAGAGTTGCGGTAACTGTAGCGTCACACGTTTCGGGGAACGTGATTTAGAGGCTGACAATGCCAATGCCCGTTGACCCCTTTTCCGAACGTAACTACCGTGCGGCTTATTAAACTGTGACCATACTAACGAGAGAGAGCGAGAGAGAGAGAGAGAGAGAGAAACGAAAGCCGAAGATCGATGGAAACGCAAATTTTAAACGAAGGCAAAAAATATTGAACGACCGTTTTAATAGAATCAACGTGTTTCAGTTATTATCATTTAACGTTAAAATTTTCGAAACTAACACGGTTTATCAGTACCATGATAATTACGATGTCAAATTCCAACGATGACAAATCGATTTTGCATAATTGAAATACATATTTTTCCCTTTTAAAAAGTCTAGTTCATTGAACATAGTGTGTGTGTGTGTGTGTGTGTGTGTGTGTGTGGAGGGGGGAGGGGGCGAGGGGTTGTTGTAATGTCTATAGGAAAAATAAAGAAAGAAAGAAATAAAAAAAGAAATAAAAAAAAAAAAATAAACGAAACACTTTGAGTATCTTCCTATAGACATTCTCGTCGAGTTTTAGTTTTTTTATTTTTTTATTTTCTTTTGTTTCTTTTATTTCTTTTCGTTTTTATGCAATAAACGTATAAACACACACGAGACCATTTCACAAGTGGGCAACGAGAAAAGGTATAATGTTTTTTTCATGGTCTCGTCGAGACTACTCCGCGAGACAACTCTGATGTAAAAGAAAAAGTGGGAAAGAAGGAAAAAAAAAAAAATTCCTTTTCAATATGTAGGCACCATATTTGGACATCGCTGACATCAGCAACGAAAAGAGTTTACATCTTTTTCGTGATACACGTCGGGATAACACTTACGAAAATATGTTAAAATTTTATTATCACCTTCTACCCGAACGTATCGTCGAATATACTCGCATATTTTAATTATAATTATTATAACTCTACTACGTGATGCATGTGAAAAGGGTGGCTTATTAAAAGAATACAAAAAAAAAAAACCATACCAGTTCGTATCCCTTTTTTTTGTTGTATAGTCTCCTCGAAATTTATCGCAAAAGAAAAAGTGTGAAGTTTTTTTTCAATTGTATATCTAATTTAATGAACACTCTACTTGGTTACATTCTAAAAATTTTATTATCTGTAAGACACCGATAAAAAGGAAAAATACTTCCTCAATAGGTACTGTATAAGGATATCTCATATATATATATATATATATATATATATATATATATATATATATTTATATATTTATATATGTATGTATGTATATACTGTTGAAATATTCAACTCGGCGAGTTAAGCAGGTGGCATATAAAGACATCGTTGACCTACATAAATTTTTACAATTCACCCAGTTGAATCTATAATGAACGGATGACCCACATAAATTCTCGAAATTTAATCGGAACTTGGCGAATCCGTTGAAACATACATATGTATGTATTTTTAACAGATATTATATTATATATAACCTTCCATTTGTCTGATCGGTTAATGCAAATATTTTTTCATCGGCAGAGATAATTAAAAATCAATTTTTCATTCATTTTTATTA
The DNA here is from genome assembly GCA_911387685.1 of Dolichovespula media. Classification (NCBI taxonomy): domain Eukaryota; kingdom Metazoa; phylum Arthropoda; class Insecta; order Hymenoptera; family Vespidae; genus Dolichovespula; species Dolichovespula media. Next base: position 4,763,517 of record OU426860.1, read on the forward strand.
CGTATTGATAATTTATCGTACATTTAAAAATGATGATTGAATGTTGAAAAAAGAAAAAAAAAAAAAAGAAGAAAATATTGATCCCAATGAATATCAAGTTCTATATGTGGATATATCGACGATCTGTATCAAGATTATCGTAAACATTTATAAACCGAGAGTCACTTTCGAAAAAAGATTCATTTTGGGCGACCCACTTTCTTCCAATGCATTTTTTAAAAGGAAGGTAAGGGGTTACGAGTTGTCAGGAAGAGTGAGAGGGAATGGCGATGTGTGGCTATGATGGAGTTTGCGCGATCCGTCAAAATAATATTACTTCAAGAACAAACAAATCTCTTTCTTGTGGAATTTGGAGGAATGATTGTTTGCATTCACACGACACGATTTCCTCTCCGTCACGCGTATCGATTTCATTCCCGCACGATACTATCTCTTTCCGTTTGTAATTAAGCGTTATATGCTTCATTAACTGTGTACAATAGTTACGGACAGACAGATAAATAGATAGATAGATAGATAGATAGATAGATAAAGAGAAAGAGAGAGAGAGAGAGAGAGAGAGAGAGAGAGAGAGAGTGACCGTGATACTATTCGGACACATTTCTATCGTTAACCAACTGGAGCGAGAATACTCGCGAGAGTAGTGGTTGCGTGGTATCCGATGATTCTGTTAAAAAAATAAACAAATAAGTAAAATAAAAAAAGAAAGAATAAACAAAAAAAAAAAAAAAAGAATTAAATAAAAAGAAGATGAAAAAGAAAGCCTCGGGGCTCTCGCTGATTGTTTAAAGTACGTTGATCGTATATCGTATCGTATAATATGATTCCTTATTTAATAATTTCACATTTTATCTTCCTATCTTGAGAAATATTAATCGAAGCTCATCGGCAACAACGTAAAATTATAATTAATCATCGGTGTTTATTGTACGTACCCCCAATTTTGTATCCAATTTTTTTCGGGTAGAACGTAATTGAGAGAACATTCATATTGCCCTACATCGACTAATAAAAGTTAATATTTTCGAGTAGATTTCTGGTCCGCTTGTAATTGTCAGAAACAGAAACACAAGGATGTATTTTCATCGGCATTTTACTCTATTTACTCTCTTCTCTCCCTCCTTTCCTCCCTCCTTCCCCTCTCTATCTTTCTCTCTCTCTCTCTCTCTCTCTCTCTCTCTCTCTCTCTCTCTCTACCCCACGATTCATTGCATTCGAAACGGAATTCGATTGTGGGACGCTCGTAATACACTCGGATTGCTTCCTGTAGGAGCGATATCACGGAGTATTACTGACGTAACGTTAATAATCTCTAAACACGTGAATCGATAATACTCCGAAAATAATAGCCTCTTTAGGAAACGTGTATATGTATGTATATATATATATATATATATATATATATATATATATATATATATATATATATATAACTCGAATAGAGCTTATCGTCCTCGATCGATCACAATGGAGAAATATAATATACGTTAAATCGGGCGTATTATCGAAAGAGAGTTTCGATTTTAATGAAAGAATAAATTGAAGTTTAAAATAATTCTACGCTCTAGTGTTCTCCACCGTTCGCAATATGTTACTTGCGAAGGATTGAAACTCAGAGAATGACAGGGAGAACTAACGGAGGAGTTTTTCGAGTTTAATGCTAATTTCGAAGGCACGGCCTGTTCCGAGCTTTATGAAAATGAAGCTTCTGCAGCCACGAAGGATGAGCTTTACGGTGGTATATGTCGCTCGTCCATACACACGCGAGCACACGGCGTTCGTTTACATGCGCTCGCGAACGGGAACGTGTAACACGTTCGTCAAACTTTACTTCTACTTTCGCGTTCTCCAACATCGCGAGATTCTGGCTTACGAATATCGAATGTTACAGTTCGTTCAACTTCGATCGAATCCCACCTTTTGGGACACGATCCGCGAGAAAACGAATCGAACGAATTCTACATAAAAAACGAACATTCCTACAACGCGTCTGTGTCTACTAAAACATATTATTCCTATATTTTCTCTTTCTCCCTTATAAACGGGAAAGGAGTGATCGTAATAAAAAAAGAAAAAAAAAAAAAAGAAAAAGAAAAGAATAAAGCAATCGATGATCACAAGAAGGATCGATATTGACAATGTAACTTTGAAAGACCTGCAAAATCAAGCGACATGTATTATTAGTTTTCACTGAAATTTCGTTCTTAAAGTTAACCGTTCGACATAGATTCTTCTTTCTTTATATATATACATATATATCTCCACACACACACACACACACACATACGCACACATATGTACACATCATATGTTTATAATTATAAGTTTCCTATAAAGAGATCATTATTTTCGGAGTACTATCGATTAGCGTATTTAAGGTTTATCAACGTTAAGTCGATAATACTCTGTGATAAATATATAAATATATATGTAGATATATAATAGGAAATTGATGAAAATTGTTGATACGAGAATATATCGAAGGATGATAATCACTCGACAGTCCCGACATTCGAATCGTTCTGCTTCCTTTGAAGCATAATCAAGCCAGTGGCGATAGCTGTGGCAGACAATAATCGGCTAGCTTACCACCGGTTAGTGGCTAAATCGGAAAAGTTTCTGCCGCCTTCGAAGGTTCGCCAAGAGGGAACGAACGAGGAGAGGAGAGGAGAGGAGAGGAGAGCCGGAGGAGATGGTGGATATTCTCTACTTCCTCTTGGAACTGTCGGCAACTCGGATTAGTTTTAAAGTAAGAGTATGCTTTAGTTTGCCCTTCTTCGCCACCTCTCCTCTACCTCTTTGCCATCCGTTCTCTCTCTCTCTCTCTCTCTCTCTCTCTCTCTTTCTCTCTTATATCTCTTCGACCGTGACTCGAGAGCGGTTTCACGACATCTTGACAAACTTCCTCTATTTCATCCTCCTTCTGATTCCTTCTCTATGATTTCGTTGCTTCGGGATTCTAGAGGAATATATCGTCCCTACTAGCTATCTCGGCCAATCTTTCTACCTAGTAGCGAGCTAGCTAGTAGTATACCGACTTTTCAACCGTCCAATTATAGCCGTTTCAGACTACTGCACTTGACATTTGTGCTGCAACGTATTCAGAATAAAATCTTACGAATAACGTAAGGATCGCTAGTAAGATCAACTCATACACTTGAAGTTCTTTTTTTATTCTTTCCTTTTCTTTTATTATTTTCTTGTTTATATATATATATATATATATATATATATATATATATATATATATATAATAAGAGGATTATAGGAGGAAGAGAGGGATGGAGAAACATTGTCCGATATATATGATTATTACTTTCTCATGATCTCCTTCTTTCTTTCTATTTAATGTGAAATTTCTTTCCACTTTGACAGATCCATTAGTTATGCACGCGAGCAGGAAGAACTTTTGCGGAAATCAATTTCCACAAGCCATAACATTATTTCAGTATAGAGTATGTAGTATATATTGTAGTTATATACCTATATACGTACATATATATATATATAAATATATATGTTTGTAAGTTTAACGAGTTTCCCGTCCTCTCTTTCTTCAGATATGTACATAGACATATCTCTGGGCGGCCGTCTCTTTCTCTATTCACTTGCAACAATGTTGATCGAACGAACGGATAATTCTCGTGGTCGTCCGAGAAATGAAATCGCGTGCAACCGCGAGTTACGAAGTAAAAACGTGTTCGTACACATACGCATATATATATATATATATATATATATATATATATATATATATATATCATGTCGGATAGTCGAGGGACAAAGAAAATCAAAAATTCCATTAAGAGAAGTCGTTCCTCTTTTTTTTATTTTTTCCTTCCTCTTTTTTTTTTTTTATTTTTATCTTCGAATCGATCTTCGTTATCGCGAGTTCATTGTAATTTCTAAGAAAATATGACACACGTATATATTATATATGTACGAATTTGATATGGATTGTAGAATCTTTCAAGAATTTTGTAGATTCTTATAGATTGGATTTTTAATGGGACGTTTCTTTTTTCTTTCTTTTATTCTCTCTTTCTTTATTTATGATTTCAAAATCCACGAAATGTTTTCGTTACGTTGGACGTCGTAGTTTGCATGGCGGGAGCTTAGCAGAGAGGAAGAGTTACGTTGATAATCCTGGAATGAAAATTTGAAGAATGCTCTTAGTTCGGTACGTTTTTCACGAATGATAGTTATCGAAAAGACGAAAGAAGAAAAGCCCCGGCTCGTTTCCTTCGATCCTTTTCTTCTCTTTCATAAGGCAGTCGTTGGAAAAGGCGTAAAGCTCCGTATTTATGAGATTACTCTTGAAAGGGTCGATCCATTTTTAGAACGCTCTCTATGGCATACAGGAGCACCTTATTATCTGAAAATCCAGGGTGGTACCACCAGTGGGGCGCCGATAGGTGTACCCTTACCGTTTATATAGATGTGCCTTTTTATCGATCCCTTCTCCATTTTGGCATTTATCGTGGCCGTTTTCCTTTTTTTTTTTCTTCTTTTCTTTTTTTTCCCTCCCGCTATGGTTACAGGATTGAAGGGCCAAAGTATTGATATGAATATTTGAAAACGGTCTACACGACTGGACGATGAATAATTTCGTACGACTTTCCCCTTTTATAGATTCTACGTTAATCATTTCGATATTCGAATAACTATTATACAACAATAATCCTTGAGAGAGAGAGAGAGAGAGAGAGAAAATTCGATATTACCTTACGTACGAACAATACGAATCTTATAACGGATAAGAAAAAGTCGTTGGCTTATAAGTCACTCGATATTACGTATTCATCTTAAGCTATACGTTACGTTATTATACTCCTCGAGAGCTCTAGAGGAGGATGTGGACACGCCTTTCGTACGTACAAATGGTCTCCGGGTTCTAAAGGATAATCCGAAGTGACGAATGAAATTATATGTGCAAAGGATGAGTAGTGGTACCGTCGGTTGGAGGTTGAAGTAAGAAAAGATATTTCTTTTCTTCTTCTTTTCTTCTCTCTCTCTCTCTCTTTTTCCTACTTTTTAACGCTCATTTATTCGTAACGTTTGTCCTTTTTTAACGGATTACCCTTAACACGAATATTTTTGTTGTTCTTCTCCTTTTTTCCAGCTTCAGTTCGGAATATCGTTTTGTTTCTCCCATCATAAAGATAGGCATTTAAGATAGTTAAAAGTAAAAATAAAGAAATGAGAGAACCTTTTCGAAGTACTCGAATCCGTAAAATCTATGACGACTACTCATTGGGACCTCTTGGTCTTTCTCCAAGCTAGGCAATCGTGCCTGACGTCTTCACGGTCGGTGCTTCGGATGCATTAGTATGCCGGCGTCGCACGTACAGGCTAGGACTATACGGGGCCCCTAGCTAGCACTCGAGTATTATTCTGAAATATGACGCCAAATACCATTCGCCTCGGGTTACGGCGGAACGCGTTTTCTCCGACGCCTGGACGAGTTACGATTTCGCATAACCGCGTGCCATGCGCTTTAGAACGGTATGTCAGGACTGTCGCAAGGATAGAAAGAGAGAAAACGAGTCGACCGTTTTCCTTCTTCTTTATTTTCTTTTCTTTTTTTTTTTTTTTTTTTTTCATCTCTCTCCTTCCCTTTGTTTTTCTTTTTTTGAGATCTACGAGAGAATTCGATGTAAATAAATAAATAACGTGGGTAAGCATTCGATATGAAAATATTTGAATGGACAAGTATCTCGTAGATCGTAACGTGACGATACGTACGACCTGATCTAATGTTTACATTTCCTTTGTACATTATTATTATTTCTTTAACGTTTAGTCGAACGTACGTAACAGTCGTTCCTAAGTCGTGCCAGAGTCAACATCGAAGGAGATCTTCTCGTCTAGAAAGGTATAACACGTTATTATATCTCAATTTTTAATTTTATTCTCTTTATTATTTTTCTTTATATCAGCTATATATGTGTATATATATATATATATATATATATATATATATATATATATATATATATCGTAATTGTCATATCGATAATATAATAATCACAATAGCAATCGGAATCATAACAGCTACGAATATTTAAAATATGTTAATTATCAATAGCGTATGCTTTGAGAGAATGCGCAATAAGAGAATCGTGAAAGATAATGAATAATGGTTTTACTTCGATTAAAGTCAATACGATACACGTTATTTAAATACCATATTAGATATCCCACGTAGGTAGTATATCTTTATCGCGTAACAAATTCGAGACCGAATCGCGTATACGATTATATTATGCGTAACTTCTCGCCATTTTCTCTGCTTAATCTCGTTGGAATTAGATTATGTAAATACCCATGGCCGTTTCGCTTGCCAGCGAAATATTATTCCTGACTCGAGAGTTCTTTCCTTTATTCCTGGCATCCGCCCATCCTCCTCCGTCCTCTCCGCCCTTCATCCCCTTTCGTAATTAGCATAAGCATTCGTCCTTGTTTATCGCAATACTATTTTCTTTCGAAATTATATTTTTGTACTTTGTAATATCGCTCCCAGACTTTTTCACGGCTGGTTCCAAACGTTTTAAGAGAGAAGGAGAAAGAGACGACGATTTAAAGCATCTGTCGTTTATTTCTTTTTCATTCTCTCTCTCTCTCTCTCTCTCTCTCTTCATTTCTTTCTTTCTTGCTTTTTTTTTCTTCTTTTATCGTACCTCGCGTTATAAGCGAAACTTTTTTAAACGTAGACGCGAACGCCACAGCAGTATATTTATTTTCAGAATCAATTTCTAAAGTGTTAATGAGTAATTCACTTTATAGGCTTTCGTACATAGGGTAGTATAATAATCAAGACGAAGAAAATTTGTATTTAAAAGGCACATAAACGTTATTTCACGTTACGCACGGTTCTTATATTTTAAGATCGTAAAATAATAAAAGAAGTGTAAACGTAGGTATAAATCCATCTGACAAATAAGGATAGGATTTTCGATCGACAATAAAAACGACTTATAATCGTACGCGTGTATTATTAGAGAAGTATATAATACGTTGAGAGATCAAATCATCAACGGGAATTGAATTTTCATCGATCGTTATCGTTATAGTTATCGTTATAGTTATCGTTATCGTTTGTTGCACCTATGTGTGTGTAACACACATGTACATACGTTGATAGAGAAATCATCTGTTGTGTCGATAAGTTTCCAAGTCCAAAGTCTATCATCGTCATACGGATTCCTTCAACTTTTTCGCTTTAACGTACTCACGGAAATACGAATGACAAACGTACTTACGGATCATCGTTCTTGGATCATTCTAACGATGCGATCATCGCGTCAGAGTTAAGAGATAGATTTACGAAAGATCAAGAGAGCGATATTTTTGCACGGGCAAAATACTCGTTCCTCTCACGTGCAATTATCGGGCACGATAATGTTTAACGACCACGCGGCACGCAGTACAACGCGCTTTGCAATTCATAGTTGTACGCTCTAAATTACAAGCTCCGTGTCTAGCATAGAATTTCTCTCTCTCTCTCTCTCTCTCTCTCTCTTTCTTTTTTATTCCCTTTCTTTTCGTTTTTCCCCCTCTCCCCACCCACCCACCCCACCTTCCCGCCATCGCCACTGCCGCCGTCGACCTTCCTTTTTGTTTCGTTTCGTTTTCTTTCTTTCTTTATTTATTTATTTCTTTTTGTCCTTTTCCCTTTTTCGTTTCTTCGATCGCGTTGATCGCGACGAAAAAGGAACGTTACGATGGAAAGCTAGAAAAAGATTCGAAACTAGAAAAGACAAACCGTTTCTCCGGGCGTAAGTGCAGTAGCCGATGATTCTCGATTATCACGAGCCTTCGAGAGAATATCTCCATCGTCGAGAGAGGAGAAAAAAAATACGCGCGCGCGCATACACACACGCACACACACATATATATACATATATATAGAAACACATTATCGTTCGAATGTACTACTCATTTATATTCGAATAATTTATTATAGCGTTGAGCGTTGACTCGTACAACACTTTTATATAATATTTTTTAAACGTTCAGTCGAGGGAGAATTATCAACCGACAGTCATTGCGTTTAAACGTAGATTAAAAATAAAAGATAATAGAAAATTATGAGAGAGAGAGAGAGAGAGAGAGAGAGAGAGAGAGAGAGAGAGAGAGAGAGAGAGAGAGAGAGAGAGAGAGAAACGTACGTACGATGCGCGCCATTCGCTTAGCATAAGACCGAAGGAGAATTCTGCTTCATTGTGTGTGAACATCAGAGAGAGATAGAAATAGAGAGAGAGAGAGAGAGAGAGAGAGAGAGAGAGAGAGAGAGAGAGAGAATGAACGAATGAAAGAAAGAAAGAAAGAAAGAAAGAAAGAGAGAGAGAGAAAAGCGAAAGATAAAAAGGGAGAGAGAAAGAGATAGGAGAAGATGGGGTCACGGAAGTGGCAAGACTCGAGTCATACATTTACCTTCTCGAACGAGCGAAAGCTTGTCGATTCATCGGCGTTTAAACGTTCAAAGCGCATCACGAAAGAAAAGTTAGACGTGCATTCGGTTTTTCATTTTATTTCATTTCATTTTATGTTATTTTATTTTATTTTTTTTATTTTCTTTTTTTTTTTTCCTTTTATCCGTCAGAACGAATATCCATATATACGGGATGGTGTATCCATTCTGCAAAGAACCAATTTGAATGTATGCACTCGGATGATACCATTGAATACGATTTATCGTTTAAACGATTGGATTTTTATTTCAGACATTTCATGGAATTTGACGAACCCGACGAGTCGTCGTTTCGATTAGGCTCAGCTGTTCCATTCGAAGACATTTATTATGGAATCAAATTGAATCTTGTCGAGAAAGAAGCTTCCTTTTCTCCTTTTTTGTCTGTTCTTTTTTTTTCACTTTCTTTCTCCTTTTCTTTTCTTTTCTTTTCTTTTCTTTTCTTTTCTTTTTCATACACGTCCATCCCCCGTTCTCGTTATTCGAAGGATAAAATACGCTTACGGTATATCTCCCTGTCTGTAGTAATGGACGATCGAAGGGAGCTTAATGCGAGAGATCGACAAGCTCGTTCATATTTTCTTTTATAAAAAAAAAAAAAAAAAATACACATGTGTGTGTGTATGTGTGCGTGCGTGTATCTCGAGAGAGTTCTATAATTATAGGATAGGAATGGATTTACTATGTTCCATGGCAAAATATTCTCAGAGCCGAATTCTAGAAACGTATTTTTTCGATACGCGGTGAACAAAAACAAAAACAAAACGAAAAAGAGAGAACTCTCGTTTGATCTCTCTTCCATCGAGCTTGTTTTTGCAAAAAATGAAATGAAAAAAAAATTGGGAAGTTTATATTCGTTTTGTATTTGTACATTTTTATTTGCTTTATTTTTATATCCTTAGAATATTTCATGTACATATGTGAAAAGCTACGGGAATGAAGCCGTTGGGAAAAAGAAAGAAAGAGAATGAAAGAGAGAGAGAGAAAGAGAGAGAGAGAGAGAGAGAGAGAGAGAGAGAGAGAGAGAGAGATAAAAATGAGATTAATTCGTGACGAATTGAAAACGAATAATTAACGCATTGATTGTTTCGTGATAGCTCAATACCCGGTAACGTCGACCAACGTTTTAATAATAACGTTGCCAAGCTTCGATAATAAATAGATCAAAGACTCTGCGTATGTGTGTTATTTATATGTATGTATGTATGTATGTATGTATGTATGTATGTATGTATGTATGTATGTATGTATGAATGTATGTATGTATGTATGTATGTATGTATGTATGTATGTATGTATGTATGTATGTATGTATGTATGTATGTATGTGTGTATTTATGTGGGTATGTACGTATGCGTAGACATTTTCTGCTCGTTAAATAAAAGAGTGGTAAACTTCTCGTAGTATCGAATGATTTAAATTAAGCGTATCTCGCAATCTCGGATTTCTCTTTCCATCGATAGAATTAAAAAAAGAGTGTGTGTGTGTGTGAGAGAGAGAGAGAAAGAGAGAAAGAGAGAGAGAGAGAGAGAGAGAGAGAGAGAGAGAGAGAGAGATGATATATCTCGTTTACATCGATTTGTAGTAAACCCTATTTGTCGGCTTGAAGCTCTTATTAAAGGGCCGTGAGTCCCTGGAAGAACTCTTCTTCTTTTCTAAAGATGATAACCGGCTTTGAAAATGAACACGAAACTGGGCCGTAGCACTTTCAGGGAGCGCAAGATGGGAGAGTGCTTTTCATTAAATTGCTAATGATTTTACGAGAGAAAGATAGATGGATGGATGGATGGATGGATGGATAGAGAGAGAGAGAGAGAGAGAGAGAGAGAGAGAGAGAGAGAGACAAAGAAGTAGAAAGAAAATGGGAAAGTAATCGGGGACAAGGGAGAATAAAAATAAGCGTACGGATCTTTAAAGTTATCGATAAACTTTGTTTGACACGTTTGTAAACAATTGACCTATTTATATTTTTCCCTTTCTCCACCTGTGTATACCTTACGATCCAGATTTCTATAGCGATTATATCTTTTCTTCTTCCTCCTTTTTTTTTTTTTTTTTTTATTCATATCCTTATCTTAGAATGGTACAGATATAAAGACAGTGAACGTCGTAGAATTTAAACGAAAACAGCATAGGATCGATCTCGCGATCGTGTATATTTATAGTAAGAATATTATCGAGGACACTTAATGACAGTTCATCGTTTATACGTCGATATATATATATATATATCATATTTTATATATTAAATCTTGTCGACTATTAAATATTAGCATATTCGATCTTGCGGAAGAAAGTGATTTTCCTGCTTACTATTCGACATACGATCTAGAGTTAAATAGAGGATATCGAGTTAACGCTTAACGATACTACGGCGCTGTCGTCGGGCTGCTTTTAAATGAGAAAATTTCCGTCGTACTCTTGGAAAAAGGAAGGTTGTTGATGGAAGGGAAGAAATAAAAAAAAAAAAAAGAGAGAGAGAGAAAAAAGACAAACAAAAAAAAAGAAAGAAGGAAAACGAAGAAACGAAAAAACGAGAGTAGAAGAGGAGGAAGGGAAGGGGAGGGAAGGGGAGGGGAGGGAGGGGGAGGGAGGAGGAACGACGAGAACGGATGAAGTAAAGGGGGATGCGGAGGTTCGGATGGGGAATGGACGGGGGAGGGATGGTAGGAGGGATGCCGGAAGACGAGAGAGAGAGAGAGAGAGAGAGAGAGAGAGAGAGGAAGTGTTGCAGGAGGAGCATCAGGTGCGGCACACTGACTCGACGTAATCTAATGGATAGAGGTTAGTTGGGGTGAAGCCGAAACAAGTACAGGACTGCGGGTGGTACGCAACCGGGAACGCGGAAACGCCAAACGTTTTTCTTATTTCGTACGTATTTAACGAAACGATTTCAATGCCGTTCAGAGACTTCGGTGCGGCGAGTCGGCGAGGAAGGGAAGAGGAGAGGAAGCAAAAAAAAAGAAAAGAAAAGAAAAGAAAAGAAAAAAAACAGATGGAAGAAGAAAGAAACGGAACAAAAAGTAGTTTCGATATTCCAACCCTTTGATATTCCACATCAAAGTGTGATAACGTTTGCCGGGGAAACGAGAACGTATCGGTTTTGGATCGATGATTTTTCTAAACGTTAATGGCCACTATTATGGCAAAAGGATGAAATCTTTTTGATCGTGGCTTTATCGATAACCACCTATTCGCGTTTGTATTTTCGAAGAATTATCAAAAAATAGAAAGCAGAGACAAATATAACAAAAAGAAATATATATATATATATATATATATATATATATATATATATATATATATATCGAGGAAAGAAAGGCTCTCTCGTTGCGTCGATTTGTTGTACGATTGTAACGAACTACCCTTCTCCTACATAATAATTTATCTTACTCGGGTATTCCTCTCTCTCTCTCTCTCTCTCTCTCTCTCTCTCTCTCTCTTTTTCTCTCTCTTTCTCTCACTGCCTTTGTCTCTCTCTCTCTATATCCTTCTCTCTGTCTCTTCCTCTCAATTTATAGTCTCGTGCGCATGCCTTCGTAAAAATAAACCACCAGCTTTTTTCGTATTTTCTACTCTGTTTTTTATAAATCTTTCTAACGTACGCCGCGTATGCAAGATAAAAAGAGAGAGAGAGAGAGAGAGAGAGAGATTACGTACATACTCTCTCTCGACTTTCCGATTTCAGAGTACTCGTAATTTTGTTCGCTCCCTTGACATTTCCGTCCGAATTATTCCGCATACCCTCCCGCGATATATTAAAAGGTAGATTTTGAACGGCTCGTAGATCTCATTATTCTCATCGCGGCTGAATGAACGCTGTTCCCGTTCGCCGATCTGGTTCTATTTTATAAAAGGCTCTTGGTGATGGTGCATGCGAGAGAGAAAGAGAAAGAGAGAGGGGAGAGAGAGAGAGAGAGAGAGAGAGAGAGAGAACAGGATTTACGACAGTTAGACGACACAAAACGGAATTCCGATGAAAATGTTATAAAAATTTATCCACTGTTCGTCCGAAAGTTATCAAGTTAGAAGAAGAATTTAATGCCTCGCAAAAGAATTTATATTCCATTTTTCACGAGAATATACATACATACGTATATATATATATATATATATATATATATATATATATATGTGTGTGTATATATATATATATATATATATATGTGTGTGTATATATGTGTGTGTGTGTGTGTGTGTATGTATTTAATGTTTTAGTGAAATGTTTCGTATAAAATTAATTATCCGAATCGAAACTTCGTCACTTTGGTGAATTCATGGAATAATCACGTTCGTGAATAAATGATTAGAAAAACGTTGTTATGGGGACACGATCGATCGATCGATCGATCGATCGTAATCCGTTGTGAAATGTATTCGACGTTTAAAATTCGACGTTTCTAATCGGATAGTTGCGTGGCGTTTAAAACGAATCGGACAATGGAAGTACACCTGATTCCGAACTTCGAAAATGCTTTTCGATGCCGATGGGGTGAGAGGGAGGGAGGGAGGGAGGAGGGAGGAGGGGTTGGGAAAAGCAAAAATCGTTTGTTGCCTTCGTTGAAATCATATTGAAAATGGGAGGATAGAGCGGCGAGCGTACGCGTCATTTGCCAATATTTCGAGAAACCACGTTATATCGGCTCATAATATGATTTATAACGTTGATTGTTACTACTGCCACATTCGTTCGTGTAGATTTAATTTCACGTGACATTTCCAAAACGATCGATAATACCGCGAACGTTCGATTTATTTTGCATATTGCATTTTGTACTTTGTCATTTTTTTCCCTTTTTTCATATGCGTGTACATGCGTGCGCGCGCGTGTGCATATATATATATATATATATATATATATATATATATATATATATATATATATATTTTTGTTACCTCTTCCAGCCCAAGAGAAATTGGCTCAGCTCGAATTTATATCCCGATGAACGGCTTGAAAGGAAGGATATCCATAAAACCGTTATCAAAATAACCTTTTACACGGTGGGTGGTCAAACTCGATACTCGCCAATCGCGATCTCTCATTCAGTCTCGTTATCGTTCCTTATTTCGAATGAATATGATCAAGTCGCAAATGCATAATCCCGATTTTTAGTCCGATCAAAAGCAGGGTAAATGATCGGAGGAGAAGAAAAAGAAAGAAAGAACAAAAAAAAAAAAAGAAAAAGAAAAACAACCATGGAGGGGGGGGGGGTAAAATAAATCAAAAGTGGAAAGATAAGAAGAAAAGAATTCGTTCCATCCGTTTATTTTGTCTTATTCTTTCTTTTCCTTCTTTTCTTTCTTTTTTTTTTTTTCTCATCCTTTCAAAGTATCCACGATCTATCTGTCCATCTATCTATAAATAACTATCGAAAAACGAAGACCAAACGATATTAGCCAGTTCGATTCGTTCGTTCGATTCGTTCGATTCGTTCGATTCGTTCGCTCGTTCATTCATTCATTCATTCATTCATTCATTCATTCGTTCGTTCGTTCGTTCGTTCGTCCGTTCGTTCGTCGCTTTTGGAATCGACGCGAAGTGTTTTCGTTAAACGAGCGTGGCGTGAAAAAATAGATGGAGATAGAAATAGATACAGAAAGAGAGAGAGAGAGAGAGAGAGGGGAGGGAGAAGAGGTACGAAAGATATAAATAAAAAAACAAAAATTCGATATTAACGTGGGACGCTCGCGTTGTCCAGAACGTGAGATACCTGGTACGAGCTCAAGTGCGTTTTACTTGCGAGCGCGAGCAAAAAAAATCGCCCCGATACATGGATGGGAAACTGATACCTTGTGTATTCTCTCTCTCTCTCTCTCTGTCTCTCTCTCTCTCGTTCTTTCTTTTTTTTTTGTAATTTTGTTGTTTTCGCGAACAAAAAAAAAACCCGTGATTGGAAGGAGTCGCGCTCACGGCCAATTGAAAGTAGGGATGGTTGATGAAGAACTTAAAACTCTTGAAATTGGCGTATAGCATGCAACGTACCTGACTCTCTTCTACTATATTTCATCAAGCGTTCTCTATGAAAAACGTGAGCGAAAGAGAAAGAAAGAGAAAGAGAAAGAGTGTGTGAGAGAGAGAGAGAGAGAGAGAGAGAGAGAGAGAGAGAACGAGAAATATATATATATATATATATATATATATATATATATATATAGAGAGAGAGAGAGAAAGAGAGAGAATGTGAAGAGACAAAAGCTAAAAAGTTTCGCTACCTGTTTTAATTAACACCAACGTCCGAAAAATACAACGCCTTTCCTCTCTCTCTCTCTCTCTCTCTCTCTCTCTCTCTCTCTCTCTCTCTCTCTCTCATTTTATCTATCTGTCTCTGTGCACCTTTGTTGTATTTTATTTCTTGTTCCTCTTTCTATTTTATTCTGTAACGAAACACTCTAGAGTATCCTGGCAAAAGTTAGGTAAGGGCTCTCTCTTTTTTAAAAGGCCCTGTAATCGCATATTCATGATGGCAAACATCGGCTCATGGAAGAGAGGTCGGTTTATACCGAGCTCTCGCTATTTTCTCACTGAAATTTTAACTCGATTTACATATTTTAATCGTTTGAAATCTTTCAGACGATTACGTGTTTCGACGTGTAAAAACTTCGAACTGTAATGTAAGAATATTTTTCACGGGGGTTATTAACGGGGCCGATGTGAATTCGAATATGTTCTTATTAAAAAACGACTGTTATAGTATTAGTGGTAGTAAGTAATCGTGAGTAGTAACAATTCTAGTGATAGTAGCAATTAGTAATAGTAATAGTAGTTGTGGTATTAGTAGTAGAAATAGTAGGTAGTAAAGGTTAGAAAAAGGCGCGTTCACAATTTCTAGGTTGATTCGATCCGGAGAAAAGGTCAGTGACACAAACGAGACACTGACGAGACGCTTTCGAAGCGATCTCGCGGGGATTTGCCTCGCGCCAAGCTTTTTCCTCGAAGTAAAAAAGGCAAATTGGAACAGGTTCAAGAGCACAAGTTCCGTGAGTAGCATAGTCGATCGGTTCTGGCTCGTCCAGTTACTTGTACCGCTCTCTGTCTCTCTCTCTCTCTCTATCTCTCTTTTCCTTTTTATTTTTCTTTTTCTTTCATTTTCTATTGGAGTCTGGCCTCGAGTCGAAGAGAACTAGAGAGTACTTCTTCTAATCGGACATCGGGTGCATCCTCGTGATCCATTTTCCTTCTTCTTTTCTTTTAAGTGGGTACGTGTATTCTTGTTTAACGTAGAAGAGTATGCGTAAACCTAGTAACAGTGTTGGTAACATGATCGAGACACGATCGGAAATTGCTCGTGGTGGGAGGAGGAGAGAAGCTTACCTACCCAGATACATATATCTCTTTCTCTTTCTCTCTCTCTCACCGTCCGTCTCTCTGTCTATCTCTAACATGGAAACGCGTACCTACATATATTCAGTCATATATGAGAATGTAGGTGTGTGTAGACAGATAGACGGACGACCGCGACGTAGTCCGGTGCAGCTGCACTTCGGTCCGTCCAACAAAATCATAAATCGTCGGTGTGCTCGAAGCTCGCGCAGTGGCCATCGACGATCGGTACTGGCACTGGCACTGGCACTGATACTAGCACTAGCACAAACACTAGCACTAGCACCAGCACTAGTACTAGCACTAGCACTAACAACAACAGTAACAGCAACGACGACGATGGCAGCAGCGCCGGCATCGGCATCAGCACCAGCAACAGCAGAACACAGCAACGGCAACGGCAAATGGCAACAGCAACAGCAACAGCAACAGCAACAGCAGCAGAAATAGCAGCAGCAGCAGTAGCAGCAGCAACAGCAGGAGCCGCTTGCAACACGTGCGGTCCCATCGCACGAGCGCGCACGCCGTGCCCGCTTCCATTAATAATTGGAGACACCCATGTGGCCGCTCGCTCGGACACCTGGGCTATTTATTGCCGCATAATGATTATTTATTAATCTCGAGCCTTCGTCGACGAACTTGCCGTTGGGCTCTTTCCACGAACGAATTCCTTCTCTTCTTGCACAAGGGATGCAACTCTTTCATTTTCTCTCTCTCTCTCTCTCTCTCTCTCTTCGTATATATCGTGTATATATATATATATATATATATATATATATATATATATATTTCCGTTTCTTTCTCTTTCTCTGGTTTTTCTTTTTAATCTTTGAAATAAATTCAATCAAAATACAACTGCCACGAGTAATACTCACGTTTATATTAAACGTTATATATATATATATATATATATATATATATATATATATATATATATATATATGTATATATATATATGTATATCTAACGAATCTTCGAACGATCTTTCTCACGATAAATGATTCACGGTTGAAGGAGCGTGATCGTTTGAGCTCGGTGATCCGCAGAAAAAGAAGACTACTACTACGAATACCGTGGGTGATGTATTAACTAACTACAGGAGGACACGCGAAACTGGAAAGTATCGAGGAAGATACTCTGGCGATCACGCGACGCAATTACTATTACTTGCTCACTCATGCGTGTGTTATATATATACAATATATATATATATATATATATATACACACACACATACAAATATATACTTTTAGTTGAATAAGAACAGCTCGCGAACGATTTGTAAAGAATCCTTGGTAGTAAAGTTAAGAACTTAGTAAGCTTTCGATGGGAATTATGGAACTCTCTCTAATTTAAATCTAATTCCAACGTTTGTAAGACTCGCTTTTATTCTTGTGATATTACTACTCTTTTAGAGAAACACGCACAAACAACACACACTTACGACTTTGGATTACGTTTTTTTCGTAAGACAACATCGAACGTGATACCACCTACGATTGTTATTTTTCTTTGACTCCCTTTTCCTTTCATATTTTCTATTCATATAGACAATATCTTTTGTTTGCCCTCTCGACCGTTATATTACCCACGAAAGCAAGACGATTTCATTATGGAACGAAATAATACTTGTATCAAGACGGAGCCTACGTTAAAATGCAAATTAATGGTTAGACGTCCGTCCAGTAGTAACCGGCCTTCGAGCTTACCTTGAC
The DNA here is from genome assembly GCA_911387685.1 of Dolichovespula media. NCBI lineage: Eukaryota > Metazoa > Arthropoda > Insecta > Hymenoptera > Vespidae > Dolichovespula > Dolichovespula media. The sequence goes on from OU426860.1 coordinate 4,781,027, forward strand.
TATTACATCTGGGCAAGGGCAAGGCCATTACCATTACTTACGAACGTGCGTAATACGCGTGCGTCATCGTGTCGAGACCTTCGAAACGTCAGTAAAGTCTCGCCGGCATGTTTTCTTTTCGTTTTCTTTCTTTCTTCTTCTTATTTCTTTTTTTTTTTTTTTTTTCTTTTCTATCATCGACGACGAACGGATGATGCGACTACTTGACGGTAGAAAGAAAGGAAGAAAGAAAAGGAAAACGAGAGAGGAGAGAACGAATAGTGAAAAAGGAAATAATATGAAGAGAAAAGAAGGAACGAAAGGATCGATTCGTTGGTGGTATCGTTAAAGGGTAAAAAAAAAAAAAAAGAGAGAGAAAAAAATTAACGACCCGACTCGGTGAGATAAGTACGTAATACTCAACTCACGAGTAACGACGAACACGCGTAGTATATCGAAACGATATCGATTCATAAATTTGTAAATAAAATAAATGAGAGAGCGAGAGAGAGAGAGAGAGAGAGAGAGAGAGACGAGAGAATAAAAGAACCCCCCTTTTAATATCGCCCCTCCCCCGCCGCCCTCGCCCTCACCCTCCCTCCACCTATCTCATTTCAGTTAACAGACAAACAATGGTTAATCGATTTCGTCGATAGATACACCCTTAAAACCTTTATATTTTGATTTCATTAAAAATGTATTATTATTGCGTATAACATACGTGTGCCGGTTTACTCGCATAATATTATCGAAGGTTTGTACCGGCAGCCTATAGCGTCCTGCTCTGCTCTCACTCCGAAGTCATCAGGAGTTCCACATCGTACGCCCCCGCAGCGGTAATAGCGCGGCCGGGAAAGAGCGGCGAACGAGGATGGATTTTTATCAACGTGACGCTTCGCCGACAACAAAGCACGCTCGCGTACAAAGCTTGAATGCGCATACCTACGTGTCGCCCCAGAATTAACGATATGCAAATCTGGCCGTTGCGATAACCGGAGGGATGCACCGAATGCGAATTCCTCCTCTACCCTGCCTTTCTCTTCCTCCTCCTCCTCCTCCTCCTCCTCCTCCTCTACCCCCCCCCTCTCTCTCTCTCTCTCTGTCTTTCTCGTAGCTATTACCCGATATTACAGTGCATGCTCGTAGTCGCTTATCGTCGTTCTACCCTTTTCCTCTTTCCCAAGCTGCCGCCCTTTCTCCCCTTCTCCCCTTCTCCCCTAACCACCGCCACTACTATTACCACTAGCCAGAATTACCACTACCATAACTATGCTTTTGTCGTTTTACTCTATTCACTTTCGAACATTCCTCCATGTTTGTTTGTTTTTTTTTTGTTTTTTTTTTTTTTTTTTACGTAAGAAAAATATAGTGACATTTGTCTCGTACGTACATATGTACGTATGTGTATGTACGTACGTCGCCACGTATGCATACATGCATGCATGCATGCATGCATGCACCTATTCATCGATGGGATAAGTTTCAACGAAAGAATCCGCTTAGTTATCTAGAAAATTATAGACGCATATATGTGTGTGTGTTTGTGTATATATATATATATATATATATATATATAATTATATATCTCGTATCGTATGATACAATATCTCTTCGTTCTGTTAAAATATTAGAACGATCGTAATAACGATCCGCGAAGGGAGAGTAATTATCAAAATCCAAGGGAAATACATTTCGCTGGAGTTGAAATGAAAGAAATGAGTTGTGGTAGATAGATAGATAGATAGATAGATAGATAGATAGAGAGAGAGAGAGAGAGAGGAGGGGGTTAAGGTCGGTAGCGAGGTAGAAGAGTAGTAGTGTAGTAGTAGTAGTAGTAGTAGGTACAACAATAGGAAGAGCAGCTGCGAATAACGCGAAAGCCGCTTTGCATACGTCAGAAGAGCAATTCCACAAGGTTGGAAGACCCGGCGCAAATATCGTTGCCAGCGTGGCTCGAGTATTTAACGCGTTCTCCTGACTCTCTTCATTGTTCTTGCATTCATACTACGGTCAGGACGTCTCCTCTGTGCTTTCCACGCACAACTTCTTCGCACGACTATCATATCTTCCTCTCTCTCTTCCTCTTCCTCTTCCTCTCTCTCTCTCTCTCTCTCTCTCACTCACTCACTCACTCACTCTCTTTCCTTTTCTTATCTATTCGCATTTCTTTTCTTTTCTTCTTTTTCTTTACTATCCTCATGTTCCTAGACTGATCGTAGCTACGAAGCTTATAACTACGTAACTATGAGTGCGAGAAAGACAGAGAGACAGACAGAGAGAGAGGAAACATCTCTGTCGCACCAGCATTGTTTCAACCCCCGATTTAATTACGCGTTGAACGTGAATCGTCGGATGCGACCAACGTTACGGAACCTGAATTCTCTCTTTGAATCCACCATCAGCAAGCATTCGTAGAGACCACTCTCGAGTTCCGCTCATAGTCAAGAGAGACCGAGCTGCTCTCGGCTAGAATTTTATTCGTTCCTCTTCGTGAACGAACGTTCGCGCTTGAAAATACTGTCCTTTTGGTTCAACCCGTTCGAAAGACCCTTGCTAGTAGTCGGCGGCAGTATCGGGAAATTAGATCGTTCGACCGGAAGGATTCATTTTCTCTCGATATCTCTTCAATGTTCTTCATCGCGTTCTCAAGGATTTCCTTTTTCATTTATTTCTTTACCTCTCTTCTCTTTCTTTCGTGTGCGTTCTTTATTTTTTTGTTCTCTCTTCGCAAACTATTATACCTTTGTCATCGTGTTATCTCTCTGTTTTTTTTTTGTATAGATCGATCGATCGATCGATCGATCGATCGGTAGGAAAAATTTCGAAATTGTGCTTATCGAAATGACAGAATATCGACGCGCAAGGAAACATTGTTACTCCTTACGTAATCAAGCAATTACAGAGATAGATATAGATAGAGAGATAGAGAGAGAGAGAGAGAGAGAGAGAGAGAGAGAGAGAGAGCGAGTTCTGATCGTCGATTAATCCTACGGTACGACCCGATTGCGTTTCCTGATCGATATCTATGCACGAAACTGTAAACTTATATGTCCCCATACGTGTACCACACGACGCTCATAGAGAATTGACAATACACACAGATACACACGTATTACCTATCTCTATGTGGGTAACGATCGGGCGCGTTAGTGGACATGGACAATAGGTTAACTACGATAGATACGAAACGAGCTATCGGGCTAAAGGGCCGAACTCGTGGGCCGGGGAAAGGGCGTTGCGCGATCGACTGATACGCGTGGAGCGTAGTACGCGCGTGCATGCATTGTAAACGTTCGGAAGGGGCTTAATCAGGTATTGTGTGCTGCTCTGTGGTCACAACAGTAGTACGCGCGAGCAAACGGTCACGTTGAAAGGGTGAACCCCGGTTGCTTTGCCAGTCTCTTTCTCGTTCCTGAATCAATTGGAACGTGTTGTGTCGTGTTATATACTGAACGATCCCCTCTCTCCCTCCCGCCGACCCTCCCAACAAACGTTACGTCTCCCGGCCATTTCGTCTCATTAACTCTACTAATCTAATTATCGATCGACCAGCGAAACCAATTGCAGCCTTGGTTTAACGAAACTTTCTAACTGAGTCCCCCGTTAAATGCAATAACATCGCGGGGACCTTTGCCGAATAGTATGCTCCTCCTGTCGTTTACTTAATCCGTATATATGCGACTATTAATTACGTATGCTCGATAGTTTAGAAAGTTATTCGCCGTAGAAACAAACGCCGGGAATAGTTGGTAAAGCCTTTGCGGCGGCATTAATCTTTGCTTTATACATGATAGAAGAAAGGAGGATAAGGAAAAGAAGGAAGAGAAAACAGAAAGAACCGAGTATTATCCCAAATTGGAGATAAAACGTTCTGATTTAATACCGTTAAGAAGTAAATCCTACGTATTAAACGCACACACATAGTGAGAGAGAGAGAGAGAGAGAGAGAGAGAGAGAGAGAGAGAGAAATGGCTTAACCTATCGTTTCCTAACAATCCTATTAGATATGATATTTAATAAGAGAACTTGTTAAATGTCATTAGCGAATAAAAGTCATTTATATCTATCTACCTTTTCACAATCGAGTTTAATCCTTTTTGTTTTTAATTTCTTTTTTCACTTTTTGCTTTTCAAAAGTATTTCAGAAAGGATAAAAGAGGATCGAGGAGAAACTATCGCGTTTATTTTCAAATATGAAAACTCTTTCGAAACGACTGAGCTACTCAACGTCCTTTACGTTTCAATGAAATGAAACAAAAATAATCGGATCTCGTAATAATTTCGTTAATCGAAGGATGGATATAATAAAATAATACATATATATATATATATATATATATATATATATCCTCCTTACAACGATTCGTTCCCTAGAGTTTAACGATAACGTCATCTTCTCGTTTTATCGTTCGGTAGCGGCAATAAGCCGTTTTATCTTCTCGACGGTCTTTTGTATCACGTTGAGGAGAGAAAAAGAAAGGTGAGACGAAACGAAGACGATAGCCTAAGGCAGGGGGGGGGGGTAAAATACGAGAGAGAGAGAGAGAGAACATAAAGGCACGTCTGACCACGTGTTTACAGAAGAGATTACACGGACCGGAGAGTCCTTCATAAAATTCTTTGTTCGCAGTCCTCCAATTGTGACACGCGACGACGGCAAAAGTATGGCAATCCTCCAACCTACTGCCAACTGAAAGGAATTTTCGCTATAGAAACGAGCCAAGAGGATCCTTCCCTTCTCTACTTTCTATCTCTTTTTTTTCTTTTTTTCCCTTTTTCTTTTCTTTTTTTCCCCCTCTCCTCTCTTCTTACCCGACCAACCTCGTAACGTGGAACCACCACCGGAATATGACTGTCGAATACGACTGGGAAGGAGAGATCACTTCCTTATCCCAAAATCTCATTCGTGATTCTTTACTCGATTCCCTCGGCTCTTTATACGAATTTGCTGTCTCATCGACATTTCTCTCTCTCTCTCTCTCTCTCTCTCTCTCTCTCTCTCTCTATCTATCTATCTATCTATCTATCTCTGTACAGATCTTACTTTAAAAGAAAAATATTTTTTCTATCTTGAGAAAAGTAGGAAGAGACAAAGAATGAAAAGAAAGAGAAATGAAATACAATTCTCTCTCTCTCTCTCTCTCTCTCTCTCTCTTGATTTCTGACGTTTTCTCTGCAATGAGCTTCTAAGATCATTTTCACAGATAATTCTCGGTCGCGTACAAAAGTAAAGGAGAGAGGAGCCATAGAGAGGCATCGTTAGATCGTAGAGGCGCGTGCGCGTGCGCGAGCGTACTTAAGCGCGATTTCCAGATCGTCAGATTCGTCTCCACTACGAAGTGGAATGGCAATTTCGACTTTACGAGAGGGAACGTTAACGTCTCTCCTTTGATGCTCCCGTCTGCGCCAAGATTATGTTCGATAGTATCGCTAAGAGGTAGCTTGGTTGGTTGGTTGGTTGGTTGGTTGGTAGGTAGATATGTATGCGTTTCAAGCAATACGGAATTTCTTGCTTTAACAATGTATTATACGGTTTCATTGTTGTTATTACGGAATTAACTTTTACAGTCGATTTTCATCAGGGATATTCGATCGTTCTGTCTTATTTTCTTTTTCTATTCTCTCTTTTTTTTCTTTTTTTTTTTTTTTTTTTTAGCGACGATATCGACGCAAGAAAAGAAAAAAGAGAGATTAGTATAAATAAAACAATTTATTCTCGTGGAAAGATATAAATATCAATTGGAAAATTGTATTGTTTGCGATAGCAGCAGGCCCGACTAGGAATTTCGTTAAGCGGCACTCGTCGTTGCTCCTCGTAAAAGTAATAATTATCTCTCTTCAGTTTCGGTAAGAAACTAAAATCAAGTATTTTGCATAAAAGTCTTAATAAGCAGGGTAGGTCCTTAGAATACAAAAAGATAGATAGCAATCGTGACGGAAATATACGTATTAAAAACTTTGATTCCCGAAAGATCAACTTTCCTGTGATTATTGTTATAAAAGAAGTGGAGAATGTAAGGGAAAGAGAAATAGGGAGAATGAGAGGGAAAATTTCTAACAACTTCTTTGTTAAGATTCGCCGAGCCTAGAATCTTGGATTTAACTCTGTAAGACGAATGGAAGTCGGATTATCCTTTAATCGACCACCGTAAGAGAACGTTCCGATGTAGAAAAGTGGATTATACACAATATTTGTGTGTGTGTGTGTGTGTGTGTATAGTTATTAAGGATTGTGTTTAAGTCTATTTATTCGTTACAGTACACCTGGAAGAAGCTTCTTTACTGTTCTCTGCTTATAATTTTTCTATCCGTTCATTTGATGAATATTAAAGAAAAATAATATTTATAAATGTTGTAAAAGGGAGGAGAGGAGAAAGAGAAGACGGGAAAATTGTTTCTATCGTATCACTTTCAAACGTAATAATTTGCCCTTATATATATTAATTAATATTAAACTAATTGTTGCTTTATGAGATAATAATAATATATCGCGTTATATCGATTCTAATTTACGTCAGTGGAAATGTTCGCGGTTATTTCAAATTGTAGTTTATTACGGGATAACATATTAAAACAGAGGGAGACAGGGAGAGAGAGAGAGAGAGAGAGAGAGAGAGAGAGAGAGAGAGTTAAAGAGAGAGATAGATAATCCTGGAAAGCGAGAGAGAGAGAGAGAGAGAGAGAGAGGGAGAGTGTGTATACCCTGTACACGTGATTCAGATGCAGACCAACGTGCGGTACGCTTCATTGCCATTTCACAGACCACTAAAGGTCCACCGTCATACTGTATTACACGGACACTATTAATGTCCCGCATCACTATGAACCGCAAACTACGACGTGCCCGGCGAAACGACCAATCGATCGCAAACCCACTCTCCGCACTATAAATATTCTATGGATAACATTGATTTCCGCGAATTTCCAAATCGTAGGATTAATTTGAATCGCTGATATAGTTGCCAAAGGATGGATAAGCTCCGGTACGGATAAGGTATTAATGAAATTTTTTTAAACGGAAATTTTTAACCCTCGGATAAAAAGACAAAAAGAAAGAGAGAGAGAGAGAGAGAGAGAGAGATCAACATTGACTTGTTTAATATTCTGTTTCATTTTAATGAAATTTAAGGAAGGAACGGAGCAAAAGTTAGATTACAAAGAGTATCTATCGAATTGATGGTTGGTGGTAATCGATCGTCTTGTTCGTCGTGTGAGCTAATTAAAGTCGGTCTAGATGGAACATCGAGATACGTCCCTTCGCGTTTGCGATCGGTAAAGGAACAAAAGGAAAATGGTAGTACGTTGAGAAGTTGGACGTCGAGAGGGTTGGCTCGCTCTTTTCTCTTTATCTTCATCTCTCTCTCTCTCTCTCTCTCTCTCTCTCTCTCTCTCTGTCTCTGTCTTTATTCGCTCGATTGCACTTCGGAAAGAAGAGAGGAAGAAGATAGGCTTTGCCGTTGCCGTTGCCGTTGCCGTTGCTGCTGCTGTTGCTGGTCTGTCGCTAATGACCACGCGATGACTACATCATGGGATTTTTTTATGATGCCCGTAATTTACTGGTCTTCTATGGCCGTACGTTCCTCCTCCTGCTGGGAGCATTGTTCTTGTCGGTTCACCATACGGCTAAAGGATCTATAGCGCTTCTTTCTCTCTCTCACTCACTCTCACTCTATCTCTATCTCTATCTATCTTCCCTTTTTCCTTTGCCCAGAGCACACACGTATGCTTAAGAATGACTTATGAACCATCTTCCTGCCGCCTTCTTCATCGCGAGCAAAGGAATCCAACTTCCATCGATCATTCTCCGTTAATCGGCGCGACTTTGCGAAACTGGACAATGCCTTCGACATCAAATCGCCATAAATTTTTTCTTCCACGTCGTATTTTCTTACGTCAGGTCGTTGATGAAATTATAAAGCGTATTCGCGTTAACTATCAATTAATTCTATTAATTTTAGAAAACGATTTATGCGAACGTTAGGACGACATGTTTACGATACGGTTCGTACTAATCGTAAAATTATTATCGGGGGATAATTCTATAGAAATATTATTATTTATATATATATATATATATATATATTTTTTAAACGTTACTCTTTCTCTTACATTTAGCGTTTTAACGGGGAATCGTCGATGGATATTAAACGATTTCAACTAAATATTTCACAAAGCAGATTGGTCGGTTTCTAACGTGATAAAGGAAGGACTCGTCAAAGTGAGATCTAAGTGATCCAAAGGTAAAGGGGATCAATGTTAAGCGTGGATTTGTGATTGTAGAGAGAAGGCTTGGACGAGGAATGCTTTGCACGTTGAATCAGTTCGATCCATTGCGCACTATCAGAACAAGGAGTCTAACCGATCGACCTAACATCGAACTATCTCAAGAGGATGCTCGTTAGTAGCGTTCATCTAATGGGTATGACGTACTACGCCACATTATTGGGGTCCCATGGTACTCCTTTTCACCGCTTTGATCAAATTCTTGTTACCCTTTGTAACCAAACCAAGACCAAGAGAAAGGGAGAGATAGATAGATAGATAGATAGATAGATAGATAGATAGAGATAGAGATAGAGATAGAGATAGAGAGAGAGAGAGATAGAGAGATACAAAATGAAACAATACAAAGTAAAACGACAGGATAGCATCGTAAGAAGAATCGTAAGATCGCAAACATTTATTTATGGTTTTACGTCGAAGGTTCGTTGAGATTTTCTGAGAAAGATCGTTTTGTGAGAGTTACGATAGAAAAAAAGGGATGAATACAAAAGAAAGAAAGAAAGAAAGGAAGGAAGGAAGGAAGGAAGGGAGGAAGCATGATGGGAGGAGAAGGAGTGAGAGAAGGGAAGGGGGGGGGGGAAATTAAAGAAAAAAAGATTAAAAAAAAAAGGAAAGAAAACAAAATAAAAGCTAGATACTCGTGGTCGTACGACCTACCGGTTAGCACGAAGCTCTGGAAACAATGTGCCATAATTCACGGGAACGAAACGCGTGCTGTGCTCGACGATTCACGTGGTTCATCCACAGAGCGTATCTCTTCCTCTGTTGGGTTTCTTTAACCGGCGGGGACCACCATCACCATCACCATCACCACCACCACCACCACCACCACCACCACCACCACCGGATCGCCGGTGAAGTTCCGTTCTCCGCTTTGGCGGAGAACAGCAGGCCACGGAAGTTGCGACGAGCGTTTACGCCCGTACCGCTTTTCAAGCATTAAGAACGTTATCGCGGACGTTATCAGTTTACAACATAAATCCCGTACTTCTCTCTACACCCTCCTTATTCCTTTATTTCCCATTTCTTTACCATTCTGTTCTTTCTCGATCTAACAACTCCGACAAATCTTTTGCAAAAAAAAAAAAAAGAAAAAGAAGAAAATTCTCCGCGTTCGATCGTCGATATAACAAAATACAGGCAAAAGGAGAAGAACGAAAAAAAAAAAAAAAACAGAAAAAGAAAAAAGCGTCGGAGTCACAAAACTGTTTAAAATAGGATGCGAGTAACTCGAGATGGGAGATCCTTTTTTTTTTTTTTTATATATATATATATATATGTATATGTATACAAGGGAAGGGCTGTAGTTTAATAATTGGAAGGAGGAACGAAGGGAAGGAAAAGAAAGCTAAAAAGGAAAAAAAAAGAAAGATGGAGAAATCGATATTCCAGGAGAGGAAGGATGCCTGACATCGATCCTTGGGGGGGGGTGAGGGAGGAGGAGAGGGAGAGGGAGAGGGGGGAATTATATCTAATAGTCTTTTAAGGACGAGGCGTCTCGACTTAATGAGTTAATAACGATCACCGTCCCAGCAATCGATAGCCTCGTCTTCCTTGAATAAATGGTAACGGGTACGACGATGCTAATGGCTGTCTCTACCTGGTTTTATACCCGTCTATTGTATGCCTCTTTATTTATAATGATCGTTCCGCGCCCGCGAGGATTTACAAGAATGGCCGCGTTCTACACACCGCGGTAAAACTTCAAAGGTTTTCTCCCTATCTCTCTCTCTCTCTCTCTCTCTCACTCACTCTTCCTTTCTCTCTCTTCGATGCATAGAAAAACTTATGCATTTTAAGTTGCACATTTTACAACACTCCTAACAGTTTGTATGCCTTGCCTTCCATGCAAGGTAACGACCAAAGGATCTACTCGACTATCGCGCTCCATAAACGATCGGAAACGATCCACCAGTTGGAGAGAGAGAGAGAGAGAGAGAGAGAGAGAGAGAGAGAGAGAGAGAGAGAGAGAGAGAGAGAGAAATAGAGAGAAAGAGAGAAGACGGAAGAATATTTAATATCTAAAATGGTGAAACAATTTACGACTATCGATCGTTAAACATCGACGGATTCGTAGCTGTAACATCATTCAACGAGATACACTATCGATAGATCGAATTTGTAGCTCGTCCTTTCAATTTTTTTCTTCTTTTTTTTTTCTTTTCTTTTTTTTACATTTCTATAGGAATGATCGGCGGGATAAGCTAGCTCGAGGATAAAAAATGTATTGCGTGAGTTTTACAGTAGGAAGAGAGAAATAGAGAGAGATAGATAGATAGATAGAGAGAGAGAGAGAGAGAGAGAGAGAGAGAGAGAGAGAGAGAATCTAGGAGTTTAGCGTCCGCCGATGGGCGTAAAGCGATAGTAGCAAAAAGTTGACGTATAAAATGGAGGATAAATATGAGCCTAGGGTATCGTGGGATTTTTATAAAATTTGCTCTCGGTTCTTTTTTCTTTTTCTTTTTTTTTTTTTTTTACCCTGCCCCACCCTTTTTTCTTTTTCATTTTTTCCCCTTTCCATCCGCCTTCCATCCGCTAAACAAAACAGCTAACGCGCCTATCACGTTTGTCTATATACGTACATTGTCGAAGTAAACTGACAGATCATAAAACGAAAAATGTCGAATCGAGCAAACCACTGTTGTATACTTTTCAACGTAACAATGTCTCAATTTGATTGGGACATTGACGTTAGGAGATGGTCGGTTACATCAATGATTGATTTTTATTTTCTGTTTGTTTTTCTTCAGTTTGTTTGTTTGTTTGTTTGTTCATTCTTTTTTTATTCGATTCAACATGACAAATTAGTTCTTTAATTATCAATGGAGAAGCCACGATATTATCGATATCGTGTTCCATATTCGATTTCTCCGTTCGTATATTATTTTCTCTTTCGTTTCCCTTTGCCTCTCTCTTTTTCGTTTTCTTTTTCTATTTGAAAAAAAAAAAAAATAAAAAAAAAAAATAAAATAAAATAAAATAAAATGAAATAAAATAAAATAGGTTCGAATCCACGAAAATCATTTTATCTTCTTTTCAAAAACTCGTTATAGCAAAGAGTAAATCTACCTTCGGCGATTTTACGTGCCGTATTACGAAAATTCTCTTTTCCTTTTTATTCTCTTTCTCCTCCTCCTCCTCCTCCTCCTCTTTTTCCTTTCTTCCACGTATACGACTACTATACGTACACTTTATCCGGACTATAGCAGTCGGAGTATGTCCGGTCGAGAACGTTGGTCTGAATCAAAAATCACGCTTTCAGGTGCGCTCGATCGGGAGCCTCGGTTTGAGAGATATAGAGAGGTACACGGACGGATGAACGAGCCTGGTTGCATGCCGCTTTTGCTGGTTTAGAAGAAGAGGAGGAGGAGGAGGAGGAGGAGGAGGAGGAGGAGGGACACATAGAGGAGACACGAGAGGAAGAGGAAGAGGAAGATAAAGGAGACGACGCTTGGCTAGCCGCACTTCAAAGGGGTGGACGTTGGTTCGGTCTAGACCAAGTCGGCTTTGCCAAGTAGATAGACGTCGATTTGGTCAGACTCGGTCGTTACGATGCCCAAGTACATGAGAGAGAGAGAGAGAGAGAGAGAGAGAGAGAGAGGGAGAGAGGTTTTTGGCAGCTCCGCTTTCATACTCTCATACGCTTATATTTTTATTTACTTTTTTTTTTCCATTTCCCTCGGTCGTTTTATTTTTCTTTCAGTTTTTTCCTTCCTTTAGCATTTACTTTTTTTTTCTATTTATTTTCTCTCCTTCTTTTTCTTTTTTTTTTTATTTATCTGCTCCTCTCGAATTTCAAAACGAAAAGCGCCCGGTTGCCCTTTCATCGTTGATCTTTAATCTTTCATATTTAACTATTTCATATTTAACTTTCGATATTTATAAATATATATATATTTTTTCTTTTTCTTCGTTGTTAAAAAGATTTACGTTCATGAACGAGACAGAGTAGGTCGTACCGAGATCCCATCGTTTATAATATCGTCGTTGGAAAACACGCGTGGTAACGTAATTATCGTAAACGAGATGACGTATCCGCGTCTACGTTTGTTAACGTAATGTCCTCGAAAAATATTGAAATCCCGTTTATAAGTCGTACGACGTGTCGGGACGACGTCGGAATGAAAGAAATGAATGGGAAGGGAAAATGAATGAAAGGAAAAATAAGTGAGAGGCGTAAAAGACCGTTCACGGTATAAACATGCCAGGCATAACCAACTCCGTTTTGTTGGGCTGCTATAATAACGCTTCCGACAATTTCTGCCGCGATTTTCAACGGACAATCGACTGGTAACGTCGAAGGCGAGGCTGGAACTCGCGCGTAGAATCGCCGACCGGTTCCCCCCTCGTGCTTGCGTTGGCAACGTCGTCGTCGTCGTCGTCGTCGTCGTTGTCGTCGTTGTCGTTGTTGTTGTTGTTGTTGCCTTTCGGTCAGGTGTGTCCGACGAATGCACTAAATCTACGAGAGTTACGCGACCGCCAAGCGAATAAACGCTCAGAGGAAGATTCATGAGGCAATTCACGCTGACTCGATATTGTTAGGATCCGAGGAATTATCTCGAACCGTGAATACGGAATATCGCGACCGTTCATCGTCGATGGAAACGACGTTTGTTAAGGATGGAAAGCTTTCCACGACGTTCTTCTCTTCGTTTGATTTTTATTATTATTTTTATTATTATTTTTATTATTATTATTCTTATTCTTCTTCTTATTATTATTATTGTTATTTATTTTTGTTCCTCTCTTTCTCTCTCTTAACTCTTTTCTATTTTATTTCATTTCATTTTTTTTTTCTTCATCTGTCTGTCTCATTTGTCAACGCGACGGAGGAAAAGTTTTATCTCGTATCGCGATTAGGGAATATCATCGATCGTTCATCGTCGATGGAAACGTCCGGAAATAGGAGATGTGATGATCTTCCTCCGATGTTTTCTACTTCGTTGAATTTTTATTATCATTGTTATTGTTGTTATTATTATTATTATTATTATTATTATTATTATTGTTATTGTTACTAGTATTATCTTATTCTTTTTGTCGTTGATTGAGTTTCTATTCCATTTTATTTTATTTTATTTTATTTTATTTTATTTTATTTCATTTCATTTCATTTCATTTCATTTCATTTCATTTTGTTTCTTTCTGTTTCATTTGTCAACGAAACAACAGAGAAATTCTATCTCGAATCGCGAATACGGAAATATCGTCGAGCGTACGTCGACAATGGAAACGACGTTTTTCAAATAATAAGCATTCTCCCCGATGTTTCACCCGTACGGTCTAATTTTTCTATTATTATTAACATATTACGCTTAATTATTTGTTTACACATGTTATTGCTTCTCAATTTCATTTTTTTCACCTTTTCTTTCCTCTCCTTTCCTTTTCATTTCTTCATCATATTTATTAATAAAATAAAAGAGAAGTTCTACGATATATTCATGTACTAGCTTCCATACGACGTGTAATTCAATCTGTAAACGTAGATGATAACATATCTGTGAAATATTTTTCGTGAAAATATAGACGGAGTCTTTTCCCGTCGAACTCGACTTTCAAGCATTATAGAAAGAAAAAGAAAAAGAGACAGAGACAGAGAGAGAGAGAGAGAGAGAGAGAGAGAGAGAGAGAGAGAGAGAGAGAGAGAGAGAGAGAGAGAGAGAAAGAGAACAGATCTGCCTTTCTTTCTTTTCATCGTAAATACAGTGGATTTGTCGAGAAATATTTGCCGCCTTTAGCGACTCCGTCGTAACGCTGTAGGAGGAAGAATAAGAAAAGGGAGAAATGAAAAGAGTTAGGAGGAGAAGCAGAAGGAGAAGGAAGAGAGTGAGGAGAAGGAGAGAAAGAGGGAGAAGAAAAAGAAGGAGGAGAAGGAGGAGGAGGAGGAGGAGGAGGAAGAGGACAGTGACTACTCGAGAAGCACTCCGATAATAGAATCGTTTGTTATTCGTCGTGTGCTGGCGCGACGGGTGGTGGTTTCTTGGAAAGCTTCTTCTTCCTCTTTTCTTCCTCCATCTTTTCTCTCCTCCTTCATCTCCTCCACCAACTTTACCTTCTCTTCTCTTCTCTTCCCTTCCCTTCCATTCCATTCCATTCCCTTCACTTCTCTTCTCTTCTCTTCTTTGTAAGAGAAACATCGTAAGAACGGTCTTCAAGGCAGTCGACATGAATCACACATCGATAACTGACTTGACTTGACTTGACTTGACTTTACTTGACTTTACTTGAATTGACTTGAATTGACTTAACGTGATCTCAAGCTCTCTGTACGACAACGTCTTTACTATTATGTAAAGGAACACGATTGATATATATATATATATATATATATATATATATATATATATACACACACATATATTACTTCTAAATCTGGCGCTTAGATTTTGTATGAAACTGCATCCCGATTTTGTATGAAGGATAGAAGAAATCATCGACGTCCCCTATTATCAAGCGAGACATTTTCTTTTACCTTGCGGGTTATGAAAATTCGAAAATGTTTATATAGGAAAAAATTCAAAAAGGACTTGTTGATTACGGATTTAAATGTGGCATCGAATGCAAAGAGAGAGTGAGAGAGAGAGAGAGAGAGAGAGAGAGAGAGAAGGATAGAACTTTGGTTCATTTGCGAGCAACGACAGAGGATCACACGAGACAGAGGCACGCGAGCAAGCACGCGCTGTGACACGCGCGAATCAACCAACCGCACAAGCTTCGATTGGTTCACGTTGCGGCAATCCCTCTCCCACCCCCAGCCCTCTCTTCCACTCCTTCCTTCGTTCTCGTCGTCGTCCTCCTCCTCCTCCAACTCCTCTTACTCCTACAACCCTCCTGCATCACTCACTCACTCACTCACTCACTCACTCACTCACTCACTCACTCATTCACTCACTAACTCTCTCACTCACTCTCTATCGTTCCTCTCACCTTTATACGAGAGTCGATGCCATCGCCAACCTACGACGAATAAATTTGAATTTCCGATGCGTCGCACGAAATTCTCATATCGCCTTACGGAATTACGTTTGGAACACAAATGTCCTCCCTTTTAAAGAACATTCCCATGTCACTCGAACGAATATCATCGGCTATATCATTGTTACGGGGATTGGGGGAAGGGGACGGCGGGTGATGGCTGTCAAATTTCAACGATTTCAAATTGACCGTTCGATATTTAAAGGTTGAGAAAAGATGTTTTGGAAACGGAGGTGGATGAAGATGAAGATGAAGATGAAGATGAAGATGAAGATGAAGAATATAGGGAGAAAATAGGAAAAAAAAAATTCTTTCCTTCTTCTTTCCCCTTTCCTCCTTTCTTCCATCTTTTCTTTTCTCTTCTCTTCTCTTCTCTTCTCTTCGTTGAACCGCAACGCGAGTCGGGCGCTGGCATTATCTCATTTTTATTCATTCGCTACATTGTTTCTGGATTATAGGTTGTCCGCATCGCCGATCCATTCATCATCGATGCATTTTTATCGAGCCAGCAGCCATGATTTACTTCGGCACCGAAATACGCTCTTGTAAAAGCGTTCCACCTCTATCGGTTCCCTTCGGGCATCCGCCCCGGCATTGTTTTTCAATACCTTTAAGAGAGAAATATATACGTATGTATGTACGTGGATCTAAAACTTCACCGCCGCGCCCCCCCCCCCCCCCCAATCGAACATTAAACTCTTAGAGTCTCTCTCACGCGACGTTTATACGAATAACGCGTGTGATAACTCGTATAATGACTCGTATAAAATTGTGAACGATCATTGACGCGATAGATTGATTAGCGTGAAGAATGTCGGTGGGTGGGATGGGGTGGGGTGGAGATAGTGGGTTGTTCTAGGTGGATGTGACGAGAAAAGAAGAAAAGGAAGAAGAAGAACCAAATTTATATATAGATATATAAAATCAGGTTAAAAAAGGGTTTGCGAGAAGTAGATAGATAAGAGATCGGTTAACGAAGACCGAGGAGTTAGAGCTCGTAGTTTAAAGCGAGTCTATAAATTTATCTATTTCTAAGCGATCTCGTAGAGATACGGTGTATCGGAGGTAGGTATCCTTTGTTTCTTCGCATAATATCCTAGAAGCTAAGGTAAAACGTTCTAGAGGGAATAAACCACTGACGTTGAGAGAGAGAGAGAGAGAGAGTATAAGAGAGAGAAAGAGATAGATAGATAGATAGATAGAGAGAGAAAGAGAAAGAGAGAGAGAGAGAGAGAGAGAGAGAGAGAGAGAGAGAGAGAGAATAAGTAAGAGAGAACCGCGAAACTAGTCACGAATATATATTCTATACGAGAAAAGAGAGAGAAAGGGCGAAGACACGCAAGGGAGAACCATAATGTCTTCTCTTCTCGCGAGCATTGACCGAAGGTGGATCGATTAAGTCATGCGTCTCTTTCTCTCTCTATTTCTTCATCTCTCTTTCTCTCTCTCTCTCTATCTGTCTGTCTATCTGTCTGCTTGCTTGCCTGCCTGTCCGTCTATCCGTCCGTCCGTCCATTCGTTCATCTATCTCTCTTTACTTATCTACGAACTATGAAGCCATACGCAACTTGACAAGAAGCTTGCGAAGCTTTTCCGTAGAACTTTCTCGAGTTCGAAGTACTATAGATAGCGTTTACTGGGTCGACTTCCGGCTTCAGTTTCCCCCCCCCCCTCTTTTCAATTTCTTTCCTTTTCTTCTCTTTTCTTTTCATTCTTTTTTTTTTTTTTTATTATTCGTTTCCCCTAACAAACGAAGGCTCGTCGTAACTCTTCCCATTTTATAAAAAAAGTAACAAGGAGGGTAGGATGGGATTCGTTGGAAGAACGAATTTCATTTTCTTCTTTCTTCATTCTTTTTTCTGTTTTTAATGATCTATATGCAATCGTTGCAAATGCTCGTTTACGGTTCGTTTCGAAAAGAGATTTCTCTCTCTTCTTCCGTTTGATTATTTTCAAGTTTCAACCTCTTCGTAAACTCGCGATCGCCTTGAGCTTATTACGAGAGAGAGAGAGAGAGAGAGAGAGAGAGAGAGAGAGAGAGAGAAAGAGAGAAGGAGAGAGTGAGAAGGAGAGAGAGGGAAAGGGAAGGAGAGGGAGAAAGAGAGAGAGAGGGAGAATCTCGACGCACGTACGGACATCTGCATATCGGATTACACGGGACGACGAACGAAATGAACATAGGTGAAGCAGTGCGATCTAACGCACATAAATATGCAGTGGTTCAAGATGTTTCGCGTTCTCCTATAATTGGCCATCTACCCTTCCACATCACTACTTCCCCACTATTCCACTGAATCAACTATAGTCGACTGTTACAATCATATACGTCTATATACCTTCACACATATATATATATATATATATATATATATATATATATATATATATGTACACCACATACGCATACGTATATGTGTATATATATATATATATATATATATATATATATACACCACGTACGCATACGTATATGTGTGTATATATATATATATATATATATATATATATATATATATATACAAATGGAAAGTTCGAAGGAGAGAATGGCTTCGTATCTCTGCGCGGATTTCTTCGAAATCATTAAAATCGATCGATTGAGGACGCATGCGTCCAACAACGAATATTCTTCTAATAACACCTCATACGTGCAAATGCGATAGAATGAATGGAGAACTTGGAAAATGGAAGAAAGCAAACTAAAATAAAAAAGAAAAAGTCACAGTTAATACGCAAGTACTTACATACTTCTTGAATATTATAGAGAAGAGGAGATGGCGACAGAGATAAAGAGATTGATGAATAGATAGATGGAGAGACAGGGAGAGAGAGAGAGAGAGAGAGAGAGAGAGAGAGAGAGAGTGAGTATAGATTAGGTAGCTATCTTAGATGTGGCATGATTCACGTGGTATTCTAAGAATTCAGAACCGATTGATGTTACACGACATGCCGAGGCTGGATGCTGGGGAATTGCAAATAGATGCCTTTATAGCTGACAAGCACGACACTGCTTCGGAAATTCTATCGAATACCACGATCCATCCGGTATCCGGGCTGACCGCGATCGAATATTTTAAATATAACGAATGACTAGTCTGCATGACAGAAACTAATAGGATATTCAACGAACAAAATGTGCTCCCTCCCTCATCCCCCGTCTCCCGTCCGTCCCCCGTCCCCAGTCCCCCGCCCCTCCGCCCCTCTCACCCAAAGCATTTTCATTCTCCTCGCGTTTCGTTAGATTTTTCTTTTCGACGTACTTTATTGAGATACTATTCTATTACCCTTTCTCCCTTTACTTTTATTTCCCGTTTCATTTTATTCCACTTTATTATTCTACATTCTCTTCCATGTACCTTAATAAAAATATCGAAAAGTAATTCGTTCGAGGGCAAAGTAATTCATTGAAATTAAGAATAATAGAAATTCCGTATCGCTATAGTCACCTTCGAGGACGTTTTATAATGGCCTTTTTTTCTTTTTTCCCTCTTTATTTTAATCCACGTAACGATCGACTCGGACGTTCTTTTTTTTTTCTTCCTGTTTTTTTTTTTTTTTAATGCGAACTACAGGAAAGGAGAGAAAGAAACGGAGCGAGAGGAAGAGATAACGATATAAAAATATATATATATATATATATATATATATATATATATATATATATATATATATATAAAGATAAAGAGAGTGAGCGAGTGAGTGAGTGTGAGAGAGAGAGAGAAATAGAGAGAGAGAGAGAGAGAGAGAGAGAAGGAAGAGAAGCAAGGTAAAAGATAAGGGGGATGAGATACGATAATAGTCAAGGCGTACGCAGCATCCAACGTAGCTACGTGGCTCTTATAATAGATAGTCGTGGGCGTTCGTTAGGGCGTCCAGGAGAAGTACTCACATTGTTCCAACGGAACAACGGCGAAACAATGTGGCCATCCTCTTCCTCCTTCCTCATCGTTCTAGTCCTTACGGATCTCCTTGTTGTAGAGAACTAGAGTGGGGAGGATCTCTTGCCGAGCCGTTTCCGCCAGGCATAAAACATAATCTAAGAACGAATCGCCTGTCAACGTTATTCTCTTTCTCTCTCTCTCTCTCTCTCTCTCTCTCTCTGTCTCTGTCTCTGTCTCTCTCTCTCTCTCTCTCTTTAAGACAGGTATGATACAATTTATTATGAAATTGTTTATATTCTTGCTCGATTGAAGTATATTAATTCATTATTTTTTTTTGTTTATCGTGAGGTTCGGAGGGTAGGGGGAGGAGAAGGGATAAGGAATGTGATATTAAGAGAGATGGATTTTAATTGGAAGCTGGTAGTCTCTCTCTCTCTTTCTTGAACAATCTCATTAAAGTCCCAATTATTCAGTCCAAAAGGGCTAAATCGTGTACGACGATAATTATTCTGCGTTGGAAAACGAGCGATACTCGAAATCGCAAAGACCATCCTGTCAGTCTCATTATCGGTTTATGCTTCTTTCACTCATCAACAGGCATAACGATGAATTACGCTTCCGAGGCTCCGGTAGAGTTCATCGAGTCATCGTAGTCGAGTCGGTGGTGCGCTGCTTGAAACCAGCAATGAAATCGCGTCGATGAGTCGAAGGAACGTTAAACGGCGTCCTCGTCACGTCGTCGTCGTCATGGTCGTCGTCATGGTCGTCGTCATGGTCGTCGTCATGGTCGTCGTCGTAGTAGTTGTAAATCGACGAGATAAATCCTGCCGAGGATAGACGATCGGGAGAATCTTTCGATTGAAAATTATCGGTCGGTGGTGAAACGATGTAAATGTGAAAAAGAAAAGAAAAGAAAAAAAAAAAGAAAAGAAAGGAAAAGGAAAAGGAAGGATTACAAGCTATTATTGCGCGTTGTCGTTTTCGAAGAAAAATAAAAAACAAAAAAAAAAGAAAGAGATAAGGAGAGACTGAAAGGAGAAGAAAATCAGGGATGTTGGTGGTTACGTAAAAAAGAAAGAAAGAGAGAGAGAGAGAAAGAGAGATATCTCTAGAAAAAAGAAAAATGTTTCCAATCCCTCGTAGCTGATAGTAGAAAAGAAAGAAGTATTGTGCGGCCGAACAATTCACGTACGATCTCCTTAGTTTATGAGGCGAACGGTATTATAAAACTCGGCGAAAGAGCGATTTGCAAATACGAGTGGAACCGTAAAAGGAAGCGAGGTTATGTTGAACCATCACCGAACCACCCCTCGTACCTACGTTCTACCGAGTCTTTTTCATGAGTGAAAAAGAAAGAAAGAAAGAAAGAAAGAAAGAAAGGAAGGAAGGAAGGAAGGAAGGAAGAACGAAAGAAAGAAAGAAAGAGGGTGAGAGAGAGAGAGAGAGAGAGAGAGAGAGAGCGAGATAGAGATAGAAAGAAAATGAAAGAAAATATCGTCAAGTAATGGCGATCGTCCCGTTCGATGTCCGCCCATTTCATGGCACGTGAACTTCACAGTATATTTTTCGTTCCTACTTTTAAAGAGACTCACCACACCACCATCACCACATTGGATAGGTTAGGTACTCCACTCTATACGTTGAAAGCAGTTAAAAGGTGAATCTTCCGGTTTTCCTGACGTTGGTACGAGAGAAAGAGGAATAGGAAGAATGAGGGGGAAGGAGGAAAAGGAGAATGAGAATAAGAGGAGGATGCTTGAAATTTCGATCTAATAATGGTAAATCGTTCTTAATGTCGCTGTCATCGATAGGATCATAAACGGCTCCTTTGTCGGAAGATTAAGGACGGGTGAGTCATCGTTTCTCACGAGGTCTCCGCCTTCTTTTATCCTTTATATTTTTGGTAGAGGAAGGCCGTCGTCATCGCGTCATCAACGTGAACATTTTTACGTTAGAGGGTAGTACCTGCTTGCTTGAACAACTATTACAACAAAGGGTTCGTTGTAGCGATGGTTAATGAGAACGGTAAATTTACTACTCTTCAGACAGAATTTCTCTCTCTCTCTCTCTCTCTCTCTCTCTCTCTCTCTATGTGTGTGTGTGTGTGTGTGTGTGTCTTTCTCTCTTTCGATTTCTGTCTCTTCAAGAGTAAAAGGAACGAAGAGTTTAATTAATTTCGCAACATCTTTTATTCATCGATGAAACGTTCCGCATGTTGAGAGGATACCGATTACGAATGCATCGAAGACCGATATCTCGCGCGGTTGCGTTTTATTCACGACGCATATTGATTGCTCATTAATTCCAGCGAATTAAGAGGTGCACGTACGACTTGGTGGCGGGGAGGGGGGGGAGGGGAGGGAGGAAGGGGGAGGGGGAGGGAGCGCGAAAAAATTAGCGAACCTTTCTATACTCCTACTACTACTGTCACTCCTCCTCCTCCTCCTCCTCCTCCTATTCCTACACCTACACCTTCATCTCCACCTCCTCTACCTTTTCCTTCTTCTCGTCTTCTTCCTCTTCCTCTTCTTCTTCTTCTTATCATTCTTAACGTTCTATTTTCATGAAGCATTCGTAATAAATTGATCGTTGCTACGAAAATGAATTGGAATGTTTGCCTATAAGGAGATTCATGGCTCGAGAAGAAATGAATCATCATCCGACTTATTCACGAGAAGTTATGAAAATACTTTTTTTTTCTTTTTTTTACTTCCCTCCTTCCTTCCTTTCCATCTTTCTTTTTCTTTTTCTTTTTCTTTTCTTTTCTTTTCTTTTCTTTTTTCTCTGTCTCTTCTCCCCCTACCTCCGGCCCATCCCAAGACGATTCCTTTCATCCAATGTCGTCTACGCTAGAAAAATATGAAAATAGGCGCTGACAAAAGTTTTCCTCAACTCCTTTGAACGAAAACGGTCATTACACTGACTCTATGGCAAGTCTGCCATGACAATTGGACGCCTCTCGCTGTTGGATACCCACGATGACTGTAGGAAAACTTCGTACGGAATTCAATTTAGTCCGTGCGTGCGGAAAGAAAAGTTTAAGTTGATTCCTTCTCTCTCTCTCTCTCTCTCTCTCTCTCTCTCTCCCTCCCTCCCTCCCTCCTCCTTTCTCTCTTTCTGTGTCTTTTACAAAAAGACTACACCTACCCTTTTGCTACCACTTCAGCGACCTCTGCCTTCTCTGACAGTATTGGAAATAACTTTCTTCTATTACTACTTGTCGTATCCTCAACGCCATTTCCTAACTTCTCGCGTTCATTTGAGATCACTTTTTCCTTTTTTTTTCTTTTTAATACCTCATTCCTATTCACTCTGTTTGAAAGAGAGAAAATATATACGAATACATAAAAGGAAAAGTATCTCAACTGAAGGAACTTGAAATCGTTAATTATTCATCTTCCACTTAAATACGAGAGAAATTTACTTTCGAAGATCGAATATTAGAGTTATTTCACGTTAATTATTCGATAACGTCTCGGGGATCGTTTAAGTCTAGCCCGTTCGTTTTAAATTCCTATACTTCCAATTATTATCGCAAAAGAATTGAATCGTAACGATTGAAATAAATATCGTTAAATATTAATATTTTCCCTACGACATCTCCGATCTTTCCCCCCTGCCCCGATCCCCGTTTTTAATCTACGAGGAGTATAAGATATAAGTCATAATGAATTTCATTTTTCGACGAGGAACAACGCGACGAAGAGGAGAATACAAAAGGTATAGAAGGAATGTTCAATTTATTCCATTTCGACAGATAATAATATATTATCGCGTTGAATAGGAATGATGTTCTACGGTTCGTGAATGGCGAAACCAAAAACAAATTACAATTCGTTAAGACGTTTTAGCAGAGTTCAGAAAATGAGAAATCCTTCTTCCGTGCGCGCGCGTTCCCTATTTCTATGTTTGTGCACCGTTCCTTTAATCCTGTTATACATTCGGTATGAATATATACCTAAGAGCGTATCAGCTTTTCGCATGGAGGAGTTTTAAAGAGGAAGCATAGCGAGTTACGGCACAAGCAACAGCAGTAGCAACAGCAATAACAGCAACAGCAGTAGCAACAGCAATAACAGCAGCAGCAGCAGTAGCAACGGCAGTAGTGCAGTGTATCAACGAGACCACCACCATCATCGTTTTGATACTAAATTCAATGCAATCTGCCAGTATTGAACGTCGTCGAGTCATAGAAATATTCGTTTTGGCGAGATAGAATTTTTCATACGTTGCACCACGTAAACTCACTTCGATCAATTAAAGATTATAACGCGTGACATGAGGAGGTTCGAGTGGGTGGGGTGGGGAGAGCGAGGTGGGGGGGGGGGTGGAAACATATTACGTCCAAATATTTGAAGGAAAAAAAGAAACAAAAATGAAAAGAAAACAAAAGAAAAAAAAAACAAAGAATCCAAAAACGAACGAAGTACGAAAGAAAAATGTAAAATTTATTTTACCGAATTGAACGATGGAATTCGTGCAACAACGATACGTCTGGATCACTATCGAGCCCTCCTATTCTTTTTTCAAACACCGTCAAATCTCTCTCTCTCTCTCTCTCGTAAAAAAACGCCAGAAGCCGCAGGAAACTTTTTTCCCCAGTTCGCACAAAGCGCAGAATCGACGGATTCGAACGGAGCCCACCACCACCTCCTACCCCCTCCTCCCCACCCCGCCCTTGCGGTTCGTTGGCGTAAGCCGAATATTACTTTTTCGCACCGTTACGTTTTAATAAAAGAGCGCTAACACTTGGACCCCCCCCCCTCGGTCCCGCAGCCCCTCTTAACCACCACTCTTTTCCACCCCTCGCGCTTCACCTTCTCTCGTCATCCACATCCTTCCTTTCCGTTCATATTTCGAGCGCTGAATATTAATCGAGCGATCGTTCGTCTCTCCCACACCCTCCTACCTCTCACCCTCTCTCTCTCTCTCTCTCTCTCTCTCTCTCTCTCTCTTTCTATCTCCCCCTCTCTTTTTCCTCCTCTTCTTCTTTTTCTTCTTCTTCTTCTTATTCTCTTTTCTGTGGTTCCACAAAGCGTACGATATACATATAAAGTTTCTTCCACGTCGACATTTTCGTCCTACGCTCGTCATTGTCCAGGCATTATATTTAAATTCTCTTCTTTCCTCTCTTTATCTTATTCATTGCTTATTTAATTTTTATCTTTCTCTTTTTCTTGTGCGCCGGAAAGTACGACGCGTGTGGGACGACGGGAGGCTTGACAACGATGCCACGAGAATGCTAATTATTATTATCGTCTATTTTTAAAACCATTCAGAGACACGAGTATATATATATATATATACTCCTAAATAGAGAGAGAAAGAGAGAGAGAGAGAGAGTTGAGAGAGAGAGAGAGAGAGAGAGAGAGAGAGAGACAGAGAGAGATAGAAAGAGAAATCTGTCCTTTCTTCCTCTTTTCTACTATCAGACTTTCTTTTCCATTTGCTTACCGTTGAGCCGAGTTGAGCCGGATTAAATCCTTTATGGAGCGAATCTTTCAGTCGTCCTTTCCCTACGTTTTCTACATTGGCTATGAGCCAGCGAAGCACAGACGGTCGTTCCCCTCTCGTCGTTCTCCACCATCATTCCTAAAGATACACGGGTAAGCTTTGACGTTTGCTTATCGACGGTGGTCGATATTTTGTACCTCTCCCTTTTCTTTTCTTTTTTTTTTTTTTTTTTTTCTTTTCCCTTAAATATACCCACATAGAATATAGGCGCGTCCCAAAGAGATCGAAAGGTTTTCGAGACGCCTCGGCCTTCCTTTTTTCTTCCATTTTTGTTTCGTTCGTATTTTTTCGTTTTTTCTTTTTTGCTTTTTCGGATCTCTTTTCTTTTTTTTTTTTTTTTTTTTTTTTTTCGAAAAGCGAAGTTTCCACGAGATCGATAAGACTAGAAAATTTTCAAAGAAGAAGTACCTACTCTGGCGTACGAGTTACGTAGAAACGAAAGCTCGGAAAGAACGTGCCTAGACTAATGGGATTACCGTTTTACGTCTTACAACTCGTGTTTTATGTCCCGAGGAAACACGCTCCGAATCGGTACGTGCGTTGTTAGGAAGATGTATGTGCCTCGAGGGGATAGAATTCCGACGACGTTAGGAATCTGAAAAAAAAATATTTAAGGAAAGAAGCCTAGGGATACGTGACTTGCGAAGACGATAAATAAATCGAATAAATTTGACGTCGCAATGAAAAATATCGATATTATGAATCGTCATGGATAAACACAAAAGAGGAACAGATAGATAGATAGATAGAGAGAGAGAGAGAGAGAGAGAGAGAGAGAGAGAGAGAGAGAGAGAGAAAGATACAAACAAGAAGGCATAAGCAAGGAAGGAAGATAATAGAGGCGTCTAGACGAGAATTAACGAGCCCACCGCGAGGACAATGAGCGTAATTTGCATTCTCGTCAGACTTTCGTTGCATCTACGAAGAGAGAGAAAGACAGGGAGAAAGAGAAAGAAAGAGAAAGAGAGAGAGAGAGAGAGAGAGAGAGAGAGAAGGGCGGACAGAAACGGCAACGGCCGACAACTCATTTACCAGTTTAATACAGTTAGAACGGTATTATCATACATCCGAAAGTTTCTAACAAAGCCAGCTTGTAAAAGACAAGCCGTATCTAGTTTTCAGAGTGCTTTTCCTGGAAATTCGGGATCACGTAAAGCGGCTCGTTTTAAATTAACGACCCTTAAATCGGGACGAGCTTGGGAAAAGAGACAGACAGAGAGAAAGAGAGAGAGAGAGAGAGAGAGAGAGAGGCAGATGTAAAATGAAATATATTTAATAGTGAAAAATACTGGGTAAGAGAAAGAAAGAGAGAGGGTGAGAGAGGGTGAGGTAAGGTCCCCACCTTACCATCCTCCACCGGGTGGAAAGAAAGGAGCGAGGAAGACATATCGTAGACATAGAGAAAGAGAAGTAAATCTTTACGAGGAGTTTACGTCGGAGAACGGTGACGTCCAATCTCGACGGAAATAATATCGGGTCGTGCTTGGCTCTATTTTCTTCTTTTGCAAGGATGGCGGTTGAAAAAGGGCAGGTAAAAAAAAAGGGAGAGTTGGGCGGAGGGTGGGAGGGGGGGAGGGTGGTGGAGAGATGAGGAGGGAGAAAGGGGCGGGTGGTGAACGTCGAGCGACATTACCGGCCTGGCCGTCGCCGCCTGTTCCATTTGTTGTCCTACCGTACCGTGCCGTCATCATGAAGTCATATTTCACGACTTATGGTAATTACGATCTACCACCCAGAAGTCACATTCAACGTATTCGCAATGTCCGCGTCCGCCGCTTGCGCGCGTGCCGCAGAAGCTACAACAACAACAACAACAACAACAACAACAGGGAGACTCTTTGTCACTCGGCCGTGAGCGTGAGCGTGCGCGCGCGCGCGCGTGTGTGTGTGTATGTATGTACGTAAGTACGTACGTACGCATGTATCTACGTGTGTTGGTTGTTAGATCGGACAACCAGGCAGACAACGCGTATTACGGTTTTCAAGGGACGAATAGTAGCCATTTGTCCGATGTGCCTCTGGTATCAATCTCTAGTGTATAACGCGTTGTGGCTCTGACCGCCAGGCGCAGATCGTTGCTTCTTCGAGTAATAATTATAACTCGACCGTTGAGTATACGTGGAAAAAAGGAAGGAAGGAAGGAAGGAAGAAAGTAAAGAAGAAAATTAAAAAAGACAGAAATCCTTGACGGAATCGACGCAACGAAAAAAAGCACAACCACTTTGATCGTAACGATCCAACATACTTTTAGATCCGTTCTCTCATGTTGCCGCGTATATCGTATACGCCTTGAAAAGAAAAAAGAAAAAAAAAAAAAGGAAGGAAAAAAGGACTAAAAAAGAAAAAAGAACAAAAAAAGAAAAAGATCAAGAAAGGATGCCGTCCGTTCGTTGGGTTGGAAATGATCTTTGATTTCCCTTCTTGAAAGACGACTTCGAGTTTGCGCTCGAAGGATAACCACGAAGGATGAGTAATGCGGCTTTGGACTTCTCGACCGTTTCTATGCCTCTCTAACGTTCCGACCACATATACTCGGTGAGAAGAAAAAACAAAAGGGGAAGAAAGAATAAAGAAAAAGGAAGAAGGAGATAAAGAAAGAGGGGAAATAATAAACCGTTGCGGATCGAGCGCTCCTTCTTTCACGAGGAACGTATCTACGGGCAAGAAACGTGTTTACACGAAGCCACATAATGGGGAAGTTCGAATCGATACGATCGTTCGGATTTCCGGTATAAAAAAAAAAAAAAAAAGAAAGAAAAAAAAAGAAAGAAAGAAAGAAATAAAGAGAAGGAAGAAGAAAGGAAAGAGGCAAAAAGTAACACGCTGGAGAAACGTTAAGGAGTTAAGTCGCATAAAGAGGAAGAAAATAATTTTCCTCTGTCGCAATTAAATAAGATCGATACAAATTCGACGAATCCTTCGATAGGTATCTTGGTGACATTTTGATCACCCGGTATAAAAGTAAATCTCGGTCGTATTTCCTCCAGAGATAGAGATAGAGAGAGAGAGAGAGAGAGAGAGAGAGAGAGAGAGAGAGAGAGAGAGAGAGAGAGAGAGACACGTTAGGGCTTGTTATGTAGCACCTAGAGAAGATCCAAACTCGTAATTTACAGATTGCATTTAAGCCGTTGCGTATTTCAGAAAGAAAGAGAGAGAGAGAGAGAGAGAGAGAGAGAATGAAAGCCCATAGCGGTCTTGTTGCATCTCGAAGAAGCAACGAAAAGCCGTTTAAGCTCGATGGAGAAATCCCGTAGAACATTAAAGGGAACGTAGGTACTGGAGGATCGCGGAAAGTAGTCGAGAGAGAGAGAGAGAGAGAGAGAGAGAGAGAGAGAGAGAGAGAGAGAGAGAGAGAGAGAGAAGCTCATTCGTGAAAGCACTTCTCCCATTCCCCCTTTCTAAGCGACACGATATCTCAACGCTCGGCCAAGTTCGCAGGCTAAGATTTGGGTCGGAGAAATTATTGACTCGCACTACTTCGAATTTACGAGTATTTCCTCTCGATTCACATAGAACGACGACTACGACAACGACGACGACGACGACGACGACGACACTTCGATACACGTTTACGTTTCACCTAGCACGAAATAGCACTTTCTTTAACCTATCGGAAACTAAACTCTCTTTTTTCTTTCTTTTTTACCTTTCAAAATGGTAGATCGAACTTTTTCGTGCTTGACATAATAGCGGATACAAAGAAGTTTGGATTTTATTTTCGGGGTCGAGGAGGAATGGTTTGTGTGTGTGTGTGTGTGTGTGTGTGAGAGAGAGAGAGAGAGTGTGCGTTGGGAGGAGGGGTGGAAAGGGAATACAAATATACTCGTAAAAAATTCGTTTGAATTCGTTGTATACGGTTGAAAGCTTTCGGTCGTAACCAAGGTAAGATATAACTTTCATACGAGGACGATAAACGTCGCTTTTAAAGGGAGGAACACTGAGTAACCCAAATTATTGTTGGAGCTAAGTAAGACGGTAGAGGTCCAAGTTGCGAGTCATTAATTAAGGACAACGTCTTAACCCGAGATCACGGTCTAAAACGTTACAACCGTCATGACATAAACCGTGCTGATCCGTCGTCCAGAAAGTAAGGATGAACGGGATAGATCGGAAGACGCAACAGCGCGAGGTTAATGGGATCGTTTTGACGAGAATGGGACAAACCTAAAAGAATAGGAACGTTTCGAGGATGTTTTATGTAGCGGGTGAATGGTACGCCATAAAATCTTTACCGTACGAAGTTATAAAGGGAAATGTCGTCTATAAAGTATACGTGTGAAGGTTAGAGAGAGAGAGAGAGAGAGAGAGAGAGAGAGAGTTCTATGTGATATAAGTACCCAGCGTTATACTACTTGTATATCGGCGATAAGATAAACATATAGACGCGGGAGTAAGGATCCATTTTGTTGTCTTTGAAAATATCGCGGGTGGATAATTTTAAGAGATCCTTCGAACGATCGAAGATAAAAAAAAAAAAAAACAGACGAGGCGTTTGTGATGAAAAAGAAGAAGAAGAAGAAGAAGAGAATATATATATATATATATATATATATATATATATATATATATATATATATGTATGTATGTATGTATGTATGTATGTATATGGAAAATGAAGAAACAAAGGAGAATGCAAAAAGCACATAGTACATACGTAAATATATAGTTACTTACATAGAGATCTATGTGTAAGATAATAAAGTATAAAAATATTTTCTAGAATAAATAAAATAGTCGTAGAAACGATGGAATTGGATCGATAACGTTAGAAGCTATAAATGTAGAGTTAAGATAAAAGTAGGAACAGGAGCAGCATCCCAAGATTCATCTCCATATAGATCGTTCGTCTCTCGTCTGCAGTACACTTTAAAGCTTCTTACATTGTCTTCGCGACGTGCACTGCGAGCGGAAGTAAAAGGCAAGTGGGCGTCCAAGACGACTCGAGTACACGCTCCACCAAACAGCTCGTTAGTAGTCTGCTTTAGCACCACCACAACGTAGGTACACACACAATGGCCTCTTCCCTTTCGAGATCTCTAATGATCTAATAGCCGCCGCCATAGTTTTCTGATTAAACGTTTTAACCGCGTCTTTGTCTTCTTTCTTGCGTTTTTCGTTTCCTCGTTTTTTCTCTTCCTTTTCTTTTCTTTTCTTTTCTTTTTTCTTTTTTTTTCTTTTGCCCATCCTTTTTTACCTTCTTCCTTTTCTTTTTTTTTATTTTTTTTTAATATTTTAAAAGAAATAAAGCTACTCCTTTATCTTCTCGTATAAACTTTGTTAAGTACAATCTTGCAATATTGATTACGCAAGAAACGTTGTAGAGGTTCGTTTGAGGTAAAAGCTTTTAATATTCCACCTTCGAACTCATGAGGAACTTTCAAATATTGATGATCAAAAGATGAAACCTCGCTTTGCATATCTGTCATGGATTTCGAGATAGTTATCGGGGTATCGTTGAGATACGATAATGAGCTTAAGTACGTGACGATACTGATCGATTCAAAGATCGACGAGGAAAAAAGAAGAAGAAGAAGAAGAAGAAGAAAGATGAAAAAAGATGAAAAAAGAAGAAGAAGAAGAAGAAGGAACTTGCGACATATGTAAATCTCGAGATCGGGATATTTCATCTATTTGAATTATAATCGAATGGGAAGTATCCATAAACCGTATAAATAAGTCCACAATGTATTAAAATAAGAATGACTATACGTTTGATTACATTCAATTCGTTGGTGCGAAACGACGTTATTGTATCGTAAGAATTGTTAAACATCATCCTCTCTCTCTCTCTCTCTCTCTCTCTCTCTCTCTCTCTCTCTCTCTCTCTCTCTCTCCTCCGCCCAGTTGAATCCGACCAAGTCCATACGTACGTAAATACGTACGTACATACATACATATACGTACGTACGTATTTCACAAGCTACGTCGTTATAGCCAATCGTGCGTTCTCTTTGCCCCTATCTAATCAGAAAGCATATCTTTTTCCTCGGTCATAAGGGATGATTTTTACGAAGTCGTAACGAGTTCAACCAAAGGGGTGGGCGGGGGGGGGGGGGGGGGGGGGGGGGGGGGGGGGGGGTGTTCGGCGGCGGAGGCGGCAGGGAATATCTCGTTTTGCACGAGCGCGATTTACGCTCTAGACGATCCATACTTCTGATATCGAGTGACATCCAGCCGTAGGAACATGCAACGTCATTTGTTACCGACACGAACGATCGGCGTCGAGGTCGAGATGACAATGGGATCCGCCTTGGCACGGACACCCGCTGCGCGGGCGGGTGGGCGCTCGACTGCAAGAGTGAGAGAGAGTGTGTGTGAGAGAGAGAGAGGGAGGTAGGGAGGGAGGGAGAAGGAAGGAAGGAACGAACGAACGAACGAACGAGAGAGAAAGAGA